>JAFVLL020016265.1:0-44712 GCA_021397915.2 Tor tambroides
TGTTACACGAGTACTTAGTGAAGTGAAAAAAGTGTTGTTACCAATGTCCTGTTACACATTTGTACTTACACATACCATTTTGAGGGTTGTTACATGTGTGTAGTTACAGAAATATTACAGCTGTAGATACTATGTACCAATGTGTACTTACACTGTGATTACATACTACGTACACATCTAGTTACTATATAAGTACACAGGTATTAGGGACATAATATAAAGTGGGACCATTTTGGGTAACACTTTATTTTAAGGTGTCCTTGTTACACATGTCACATGTACCTACTATTATAATAAAAATACATTATGCATAATTACATGCAAGTAACCCTAATCCTAACCCTAACCATATAGTAAGTACTTGTTGTTAATGAAAATTACTCGGTACCTAGATGTATAATTGCACTGTAACAAGGACACCTTAAAATAACCTTATTTTGTAATTAAATTATGTAATTTAGTTACATGTAACTACTTCCCAACACTGCAACTATATGTAAAACTACCAGTCAATGTATAGTAAATGGTTACAGAGAAAACTAGGCATGAAACCAACAAACCTAAATCTAAATCTAAAATCAAAACCTTGTCCATGAGAAATGCAGTGATAATGATGTCTGAGTGTCCACCCTACCTTGTCGTGCGAGGTCAGCTGCTTCTGAGTGTGGCACCATAGTGACATCGGTGCCGTTTACCGCCAGCACATAGTCTCCAACCTGCAGGCCTGCCTCCTCCGCTGCTCCATCTGAAACACAGCACACCAGCAGCTCTGTCTGACTCCATCTGAGCTCTCAACATCTGAGGAGCATGGCCCATGAACAGCGCACTTACTACTACAACTTACTCTAAGTTAGCATTTAAAGAACTGAAAAGAAAATTTGGCATCTATTCTTGCATTGTCCATCTGCTCATGGTAGATTTTAAAAACTAATCCATGTGATTAAAGGATAGTAGTAGAGCTGTTCCAACCCGATCTCAAGAGAAAATCTGTGATTTGGTATGAATTTGTAGAAACGTACAATTTGTATAAAAACGTAAGAATGAAGCTCTACTCCTAAACCTAGCAGATCACACAAAATACACAAATGAGACTGTACAAATTCATATGAATTTACTGACCGTTTGTAATGTAAGTGTTACTAAATGTACTGTAAGTGTTTTGACTGTTTAGTCATGAATTTGTGGCTAATTTGCCATAGGTTTAGTACTACAACCACAACAGCTCTTTTAGCAAAGTAATCTCATGAAAATCTAGTGCATTTTATTTTATGCATTTGGCTGACAATGTAATCTACGGTGATTTAAGGGTCACCAAGATTATTAACAATTAATTAGTTTTTTGCTTAGAACAAGCAAAATAATCTGCTAATGGGGTAAGATTATTTTGTTTACTCCATTGGCAGATTATTTTGCTTGTTTCAAAAAAAAGCTTGAGTGTTTTGAAGCAGGATTGATTCTGATTGGCTCTGAATGTTGCTATCGTTCATCAGCTGGAAAACAGATTCTGATTTCTACGATATTGTTCCTTTGTGTCGTTATCGTTATAGTTGTGGTGTGGGCTTCTCCTATTCCCTCTCTCTATTTGGTGTGAACAGGCCTTATACAATGCCTTCAAGCTATTATTTTTATAAAATCTAATTATAAATATACTATATAAATCTCTAGTGAGTTTCTCATTCTTTTACTTTGACATGCACCAGATATGTATCCTTGATAATAACTTACTTGTGTCCACCTCAGTAACCACGATGGGTTTGGAGAACTGAATCCTGAAGCCCCAGGGATACTCGCCCATGCCTTTGCTGATTTTCACTGTCCGCTCACGAACTGAAACATATAATGCATCTTTAAACACTGCAAATCATAAATAGCCAGTTCTAGCCTATATTCTTCCGAGAATGCCATGAACCCACTTGCTGCTGGTCGAGTACAGCTGCTGAGACGGTGTGCACTTTCAGTCTGCTTAACTTCATCTCCATGGTATATCCATGATACCGAGTGAAATGTTTCTGTGTAAAATCCTCTGTCCTCAATATCCCGCATTGACATGTCCACTGAACGAGTGTCCTCAGAGTTCAATGTGTCTTAATAACAAAAAAAGAAGACAATCTTTAAAATAAAAATACATTTCTACCTACTGTAGCCTACATTTTGATAGTCAATAGTAATTTTCACAACAACTTTCTTAATACAAGTACCAAACTACCAAATATATGTCAGAAATCTGGGGTATCAATCAATACTTCCTTCGAAACCAATCAGACAATCGACACAAGGCACATGTGTTGAGCGTATATGTAAGTGAATACCTGATTCCTCTGTGATATTGCTAGTTATAGAACTTCCTCCTGCAGAACTGCGCTGTTTGCTCTCCTTGAAGAGCTTGCGTCTCCTTGCCCAGTGGTCTGAATGCTCCTCTGAATCTTTATGAATGGAGTCTGTTGGAGGCCTGAGGTGCTCTTTGACCTCTAATGAATCTATGAATGATAAAATACACAAAACTCAATAGGCCTGATTACAGCAACATTGTAAAGCCAAAGCCAACAAAACACTGTTTTAGTCATTTTCAGCTTCAGGGCACAGATTGGTGACCCAACAACACAGATCCAAATTTAATGATCCTACAAAATAACTGTAAACAAAAACTTCTGGACATTGGGAAAACAATCTGCAAAATTATTAAAATGACCATTTTGGTTTCTAAATGACTCTAAACTTGGGTTTTTTAATGTGTTTGTCTCCTTTCATGTAAATTCTTACCATTTTTAAAATGAACATAAACTATAAATATGAACTAAAACTGCCAGTAGGTGACAGCAAGTCGAGTCACTGATTCATTCATTCAATGATTCAGTACGACTCATTCAAATGATTTACACAATTCATTCAAAGCAAGTCACTTTATGAATGGGTCTTTGAATCATTGACTCAACCAATTCATTCAAAAACACAGAATCGTTAAAATACCACTGGGACTTTTTCATTGGCAGAACAGAGCAAAAACAGCTGATATCAACAATATTGTGTCTAAAATGTGTGTCACTTAATATTAACGTAAACACTGAAAATTTTACTTATTTATTTAAAGCCGCAGTCCATAACTTTTTTGTGTTCAAAATTTATGAAATTTATATAAGCGAGTACACCATGAATCCATTTTCTTGAGTCACTATGGTATACCTATAATAAGTGTTTATATTCGGACTATTTTAGACTGGTTACGGTAGGTACCGCTGCGGAGTAGCCCGGTACCGGCGTGATTCGTCATAGACATAAACAGAGAGAAGTAGCTCCAGCTACAATGTTCTTCCGCAAGATGCATGCAGTTCTGTTTATTAACCGCTAGAGCGCCAAAAGTTACTGACTGCAGCTTTAAACTGTAATCAGAAAACCACAATATCATAATTGAAACATGAGCGAGAGCGAGAGAGAAACTGTTTGAGTCTGTTAGAGGGTAAATATTTTCAGTTTCAGTCTCCCCAGCATTCAGAGTTTTAAGGAGGTTGTGAACCACCAGTGAAAACCACTTTTATGAAAGCATACAATATTTTACAGTAGTACTCACTTTTTGAGGCACTTTGCCGTTCAGACAAGTCATTTTTATAAAGTTTGTTTGTCCGATAGACACCTGTGCTTATTTTATCCAGGGGTTCATTTGGTTGCACTTCTCCAGGCTGTTGAGAGGACATGTCCATATGTAAGATTAGCTTACTGTTTGCAGAAGTTGTGGTTTTTCGTGCTTGTGAGGAATCCTGGAGCTCCTCCACCGCTTCTGTGATGCTGGCGAGGTCCTCTATTGGAGACGCACTAGGAGACTCACTCACAGGGCTCAAAGCATCTATCTGATGCTCCTCATCAAAAGAGAAGACACGGTTGCCCTGCAGAAATCTCTGCTCACAGTCCCCAGTGATTATTGTCATTACCGAACCTCTTCGTTTCTTCGGAGCGTCGGCTTCGTCTCCGTCACACGTGTTATGCTTGACACCGTTGGGTAATCCTTCGTCGATTTGTTCCTCAGAGTTGCACAGGGAAGGTGGGATGACATGAATAAGAAGCTCCCTTTGATGTCTCTCCATGGTGTCACCTGGAGAAATGGACTCATCCAGCTCCACCATCTCCTCGTCAAAGCCACTTTCATTGACTTCATTTATCTCAGGCGTACCATCATCGATCATCAAACCAGAACTGGGTTGCTCCATCTCATCCAGCTGTGCTGGCCCCTGATACTGTTCACCTCTAAAGAAGACTTCTTCTGGGCTCTCATCGGACCTGGATGGATAGAAGGGGTTCTTCGTTAAGCTGTAGGCTTTAAATCTGGGAATACAAGAGTCGGGACCTGTTGTGGAGCTGGAGCTTGGTCTATAGCTGCTGCTGCTGGAAGATTTGCGGCTCCCAAGCGGACGTAGTCTTTCGTCTTCTGCGTAAAATCTGCCCATCCTCTCTACCTGAGAAGGAAGTGACTGCATAAAATACGACGACAATGTGCCAGAGGAAAACGAGTCTCTGTATGAGGGAATGCTGTCTCTGGCTTGACTCATATGATTTGTCACTCCCGGATACGTCTTTCGTCTTTTGGGTGGTATGTCCATGTAGCCTGCAGGATGAGTTTTGCTTTCTAGGATGGCGATGCTGTTGTTGCGCAAGCGCGTTTTCCTTTCATGATTGTCGATGAAGTTTTTAGTGAAAGAAGATCTGCTTATTGAAGCTCTGGGATTCGTGAATAAATTCTCCTGAGGACTTGAGGACTCCTTTGTCCTGTTGTCCAGTGTATTCTGGCATGTGAACTCTTTGCACAAGGTAACTTCAGATGATGTCTGCGTGCAATTAGTGTTGTTGTGGTCAGCGAATCTTTCTCTGGGGCTGATATGACAAGATGCAACATTTTCTGCAAGGAAATCCATTGCATTACTCTTCCCATCAGCAAATTCATCAGGGGGAGGGATATCCCATAATGCCTCGTTACTGAGACTGCTGGGCAGTGAGCGCTGTTTCGGATGTTGCCAGAAATCAGAGGGTGATGAACAACGGGAGGATCCATCAACCAGTGTGAAATCTGTGTCCGTCTGGCCACCTGTGTTTCCCCAGCGGTAGTTGTTTTTACAGCAGCTTTTACGGCAAGCCATTTCTTCGGGATCGTCCCATGAGCTCTGACTCTTGGAAGCATGTGATGGCTCTGAATTCAGCTCGGCAATGCTAATCTTGTAGCTGATATTCTCACTGATGTTTTGTTTGTAATCTGCTCCACGTTGGTTCCATGAACAGACGTGGGTGTTTTTTTGAGTTTGAGGTTTTTCAGTTCTAAAATGAGTCTCTTCTGTTTTGTCTCTGTGGTTTTGAATGATAAAGGTTGCCTTGATATTTGAATCATCTGAAGTCATGACTTCACTGATCTCAAGCTTCACATTTGGGCTCATGCACTTGACCTCAGTGATTGTGACTGCTATCACACTACTGACCGTTGCTTCATGGCACTGTTCGAACACAACTCTTGGAGAAGACAGTCCAGATTTATTGATGGTCACAGAATGTGTGATTTTTAACCCTGGACCTCTGTCTACTGGTTCTGAGTTTGGCTTTTTCTGTTTGTCCTGAAGGAAATCTTGGCAACTCCCAGATCTGTTTTCTTTCTCTGTGGTCTCCGTCTCCGTCTCCTTCTCGTCTTCAGACACTGACAGTTCATGCTCTTTACAGAAAGAGTCAGTTTCTCCCTTCTCTGCAGCTTCCACAGTGTCCACCATAGTGTGTTTTTGAAAATTATATGGAGAGATGCATTCTGTACAAAAAGAAAAGAGGTTTAGATGCATTGCACTGCACATATCTTTCTTCAGTCTTATTTGTAACATAATACTTGTTTATGTTTGAAGGAAAAACCCCAAAAAGCTTAATTTTAGCAATCATAAAGTTGCTTAACCCCTTAACTGTCACTCACAGTTTTGAACATAGACATTATAGTGCACTATCCAAACTTAAATTTTTATAATTCATGAACGAAAATATTTTGTAACATGATATTTATGTACCATTTCCATGGTAATGCAATGTCTGATTTTAAAATGGGTTTCAAAGCATGAATTTTGAGATTTTAAGTGTTCAATTGATATATAATTTCTTATGATTTCTAAAGCGTGATAGGGAAAAAGGCAACTAAGAAGATGGTCTGTGACAAAGGTCAGAACTCCTGTTATGATGTAGATCTTTTAGGTGCACTCTTGTCATAAATTAATCTAATAATTTTCCTACATAATTTTTTAACAAAAAAAGTGGTAAAATATCTATTTAGGAGTCTTAGACCTTTCCAACGATATACAGGTGCTGGTCATATAATTAGAATATCGTCAAAAAGTTGATTATTTCACTAATTCCATTCAAAAAGTGAAACTTGTATAATGTATACATTCATTCCACACAGACTGATATATTTCAAGTGTTTATTTCTTTTAATTTTGATGATTATAACTGACAACTAATGAAAACCCCAAATTCAGTATCTCAGAAAATTAGAATATTACTTAAGACCAATACAAAGAAAGGATTTTTAGAAATCTTGGCCAACTGAAAAGTATGAACATGAAAAAAGGAGCATGTACAGCACTCAATACTTAGTTGGAGGCTCCTCTTTTGCCTGAATTACTGCAGCAATGCGGCGTGAGCATGGAGTCGATCAGTCTGTGGCACTGCTCAGGTGTTATGAGAGCCCAGGTTGCTCTGATAGTGGCCTTCAGCTCTTCATTGTTGGGTCTGGTATATCGCATCTTCCTTCTTTTCACAATACCCCATAGATTTTCTATGGGTTAAAGTCAGGCGAGTTTGCTGGCCAATTAAGAACAGGGATACCATGGTCCTAAACCAGGTACTGGTAGCTTTGGCAGAACGTGCAGCAAGTCCTGTTGGAAAATGAAATCTGCATCTCCATAAAGTTGTCAGCAGCAGGAAGCATGAAGTGCTCTAAAACTTCCTGGTATACAGCTGCTGGGACCTTGACCTCAGAAAACACAGTGGACCAACACCAGCAGATGACATGGCACCCCAAACCATCACTGACTGTGGGAAAACTTTACACTGACCCTCAAGCAACGTGGATTCTGTGCCTCTCCTCTCTTCCTCCAGACTCTGGGACCCCTGATCTGCAAAGGAAATGCAAAATTTACTTTCATCAGAGAATGACCTTGGACCACTCAGCAGCAGTCCAGTCCTTTTTGTCTTTTAGCCCAGGCGAGACGCTTCTGACGCTGTCTGTTGTTCAAGAGTGGCTTGACACAAGGAATGCGACAGCTGAAACCCATGTCTTGCATACGTCTGTGCGTAGTGGTTCTTGAAGCACTGACTCCAGCTGCAGTCCACTCTTTGTGAATCTCCCACATTTTTGAATGGGTTTTGTTTCACAACTTTCCAGGGTGCGGTTATCCCTATTGCTTGTACACTTTTTCTACCACATCTTTCCTTCCCTTCGCCTCTATTAATGTGCTTGGACACAGAGCTCTGTGAACAGCCAGCCTCTTTTGCAATGACCTTTTGTGTCTTGCCCTCTTGTGCAAAGGTGTCAATGGTCATCTTTTGATAACTGTCAAGTCAGCAGCTCTCCATGATTGTGTAGCCTACAGAACTAGACTGAGAGACCATTTAAAGGCCTTTGCAGGTGTTTTGAGTTAATTAGCTGATTAGAGTGTGGCACCAGGTGTCTTCAGTATTGAACATTTCACAATATTCTAATTTTCTGAGATACTGAATTTGGGGTTTTCATTAGTTGTCAGTTATAATCATCAAAATTAAAAGAAATAAACACTTGAAATATATCAGTCTGTGTGGAATGAATGTATACATTATACAAGTTTCACTTTTTGAATGGAATTAGTGAAATAAATCAACTTTTTGATGATATTCTAATTATATGACCAGCACCTGTATAGTTTGTCATAATTAGATCAGGATTTATTGTAATATAGTGAAGTAAACTTAGGCGTCCCACAGGGTGGACGGGTGACAGTTAAGAGGTTAAACTATCAAGGAAATATAGCCAAATCCACCTTATTTTTAATGTAAGACCTATGCAGCTATTTGTAACTTGAATATGTGAGCTGTTCAAAAATACTCCGTTATGCTGCTTGCATTACATGCAATCTGGATTACGTGCATATTCCAAAAATTAAGTACTTGTAATTAGATTATATTACATTTTTTAATTATTCATAATCAGATTTTTGTTGATTACATGAATGCATATTCACACGGTAGCAATAAATTATTCATAATTGATTGATTTTTCATCTTTTAAATGTTCCTTTGTAAAATAACCTACTGCTTATATATACTCAGAAAGATTTCCAGTTTTGTGGACATTCACACAAAGACCAGTCACTAGTCAGATGGCCATAATTACACAGAAAATTGAGAGACCACACAGCATTTGAGCACTGGATTCACAGAAATCCTTTCAATTTTAAGTAATGTTTTCTTCGCATTTCAACATTGCATCATGAACATTAATGTTTATCTGAATTATCACTCAGTGGTTGTTTAACCATATATTACTATGCTTCAGAAAGCTTCTGTATTTCAAACGCATTAAAATGCACAAATTCACATTATTTTTTGTTTACATGTAATGCAGGGATTCCCAAATTGTTTTGTCAGCTGAACCTCTTTCACATAATATATTTATTTGAAGTCCCCTCTAAGACTATAAGGTAATAAGTTAATAATTAAGTAATACATTTGCATGTTCATGGTTCTCTGGTTGGTTAACAGTCAAATGATATGCAGGTAAACAATAAAAAATTTGTCATTTTTAGTAAGTGTTTTAGTTTGACTGTTGCTTTTATTAAACTCATGAACCCTCTGCTGTCCCTTCTTGAGTCCCAGTTTGAGAAACCTTGATGTAATATAATGTTTAATGCTTTTCAGGTTGTTAATAACAACGAATCAAATTAATTTTCTTTCTTTTTGTAATTGTATACCAATATGTGACACTGGAGCAGAAAATCATTCACAAGTCGCTGGGGTATATTTGTAGTAATAGCCAACAATACATTGTAAGGGTCAGAATTATTGATTTTTCTTTTATGCCAAAAATCATTAGGATACTAAGTAAAGGTCATGTTCCATGAAGATATTTTGTAAATTTCCTACTGTAAATATATCAAAACTTCATTTTTGATTAGTAATATGCATTGCTAAGAACTTCATTTGAACAACTTTAAAGGTGATTTTCTCAATATTTTGATTTTTTTGCACCCTCAGATTCCAGATTTTCAAATAGTTGTATCTGAGCCAAATATTGTCCGATCCTAACAAACCATACATCAATGGAGAGCTTATTTATTCAACTTATTTATGCTGATTATTTATAAATGCTTAATAAATGCTTAATATTTCAAACTGGTATTTGTTATCATATTATTTCAGTTTATTATCATAATCAAACACTCTGGTTTGTAGCACAAATAGTTTTACCTTACTCTACTAGTTATTTACAAATAGCAGCCAATAAATCAGAAGTCTCACACATTTAAAGATAACAGCTTATGTCCGTGTTACTAAACAAGGTGGATACAGTGGCCTCAAATAGTATTCGGACACTTAAGCCACCCTTGTCTCGACGTCTGGATGTCACTGTGAAGAACTCTAGTATCAATCATTTGCAAATGCCTCTAGGTTTGATATTTTGTTACCTAATACAATGATATTTTATGTGTGGCTTAGTATCCAAATGCTTTTTGGGGCCAATGTAAGGGTATTATGATTTCTGTTATACAGTACCACAGTTATATTATACACATAGTCAACTGCTACATTCTACATTCTGTATTTACAAATATAATTTGGAACATTTTTATTGTCATTTTAGAGACCTCAAAGCAGATTTTGATGTGATGGCGAGTGCTGTGAGTCCTAATCGGGCACCTGTGTCTGGGCTGTGCTGCAGGCGTGGGCTAAGCGTGACTCAGACAGTGTTTAGAGGATTACGCTCCACACATGGCCCCGGAGCCACATATAGATCAGCACTCACGTTTACTGCTGCTGGAGCTCCGCCTCCTGCGACTGTTCCTCCTCTTCCTCCGACTCATTCTGCTGGATGACCTGACATCCAAAGCCCTGGACACTAAGACATAGAAACATGGGGCAATTTCATCTTCTGTGTTGTTGTTTGTTTATAAATAATCTTGTTCATTGTCAGTTCTTGTTCATTCATAAACTTATGAATTAATGAATCAATCCAAACTAATGGTCATTCATACAAGCTGAAATGTTTTATTACTGTAGAAATTAACATGAATCTAGATGAATAAATGCTGTAAAGTATCGCTCACTGTTATTTCAAATGACCTCATACATTAACTAACACTAATAACACTTACACTATTTCATTTAAATGATCCTTTTACCAATCAAAGCCCAAATATTTCATAGGGTCTCTCAATATAATCATATAATCACAAAAATCACTCCATAAATGAAACATTAGTTCGTAATTCAGGAGCTTTCTCATTTAATTGGTTTGATAATCTAAAAAAATATATTATTATTTTAATGGAAGGCAAGACGTACTAAGACAAATGTACGTGTCTGCCTTCATAAATTTTTGCAAGAGTCAGCAAAGTCCTAACCTTGCCATGACAATCCCTAACTATAAGAGACACATTCAAACTATATGCCACTATATGGATCCAGATAAATGTATATTCTTACCTTAAGGCAGTCAGTGCACGTTTCCGCAGAGGTTCCTTTAGAGAAGTAATGATGTAAAGCCGGTATTTGCATCAACAGCAGCTGATATCAGGGCACTGCTCCACTTCTTATTGTTCTATTCTTGACATAAAGCCCAGAAGGAGCTTAAATGAACTAATCCCCCTCAGACCCAGCCCTGTGTCAGTGTATGAAACACCCTTTTGAAAGGTAGCCAATAGCAATTCGTCTTTAGCTTTTGTAAGGAAATTTATTTATTTATTGTTTGTGGAGGAATAAGTGCTACTTAAAAATAAAATGAGAGAATCAGTTATTAACTTATTAATTAAAAAATATATTTTAAATATATTTATTATATTCTGTAAAATAAAAATAAATAATTCACATTTCAAACTGACAAATAAATAGACATATCTAAAATTGTTTTGCATTTATAAAAGCATCTAACATCTCTTTTCGCCAGATTATTCAGCTATATAAATTGAGACCATATAACATGGTCACAATGTAGCAAGGTTCTCTCTGGACCACAACAACTTTGTAATAACATAATCACTGCTGTGAGAAGCGTATGTGTTATTGTGGCCCTTGGTCTGGAAGCCAAGCTTTGTTTTATTAATTATATTTATTAAATATATATTTGTTATATTTAACAACATTTTAAAACAAGGAATAATTGAACGGTTTTTAATGACATTTTTTTTTAAGTGGCACCCAGGATCCTCTATGACACATGAGTGAAAATGCTTCAGTTTTTCAATTTCTTTAGCAAAATAATTTAACTTAATTCTGCTTACACTTAAAACTTCCTTCCACATTCACAACCCCCATCTTCCCCAAAACACCTACCGTATGCATACATGGAATAAGATAATAAATAATAATAAAAAAGAATATATAAAATGCAAATAATTCTATATTCACAATGCTGAACATCATTAAACTATACATTCAGTCTGCATTGATTTCAAAATATCAGGGCTACTCGTTGTTGTTATTCATTATTCTTTTTTTTACATTTTTTTTTATTAAAGCTGCAGTCCATAACTTTTTTGTGTTCAAAATGTACCAAATTTATGTAATAAGCGAGTACACCATGAATCCATTTTCCAAACTGTGTTTTTGGCTTGTCCTGAATCACTACGATACACCTATAATAAGTGTTTATATTCGGACTATTACACTGGTTCGGGTAGGTATACCGCTGCGGAGTAGCCCAGTACCTGCGTGATTCGTCATAGACATAAACAGAGAGGAGTAGCTCCGGCTACAATGTTCCTCCGCAACACGCATGCAGTTCTGTTTATTAACCGCTAGAGTGCCAAAAGTTACAGACTGCAGCTTTAAATAAATAAATTTAGATTTTTGGGGTGAACTGTCCCTTTAAGGATCAGAGTCTGAGTTGACTGAGCTGAGGCATCATGATACCAAGAAAGGCTGATTGGATTGGTTTTGTCAGCACAAAACCATAACAGAAAAAGATATGAACAGAATAGTGCTGTAAACTGAATACTATCCGCTGCTCATTTTTCTGACTTTGAACTCTAAATATAGCTCACTCCAGTCTAACTAGCAAACACGTTGGAGATTAAGGGACAGGCTGTCAGTTCATTAAGTGTTAAGCTGTTTACAAGTTGTTAACTGAAGCCGCTCTTCCATTGACATCCATTCAAAAACGCAATTCAGCATCTGCACACCATTCCATTGAAAACACCTGAGCCCCTTATTGAATTGCAATGTCAATGACTCTTTTTACATTTAAGGGTCATCAGAATTGATTCTGATCCTGAAACACACTTTAGGTCAGGATGTCTGTAGACTTCATTGGGTTCAATGACATTTCCATTGTCCAAGACAACTGCATTCATCAGGCGTGGTTGAAAGAGCAAAGCAAACTGGAAAAACACAGAACGACAGGGCTAACATTAGTAACAGTTTATCAGCTAATAAAAACTGGACTGATGTCAGTCAGTGTCATTAATGTCATGTCATTAACAAAGATCTTGCTGAAGCAGATGTGCATTTAATGACAAATGTTCTTCTAATGCGTTTCACCAGATTTAGGATGTGAGGTGACAAAGCCTCGTGGAAATGGTTTGTTATGAAGCTACAGTATTCAGGCTTAGGATATAACCTGAGCTGTGTTGTCTTCACAAGTGGGTTAGAGATAAGGGAGTGTCTCCATCTCAAGGGTTTTAACGTCCTCTGGGAGGGAACGTCTCCTGTTCTAATGGCTTCCCTGCACTTGGCTTGTTCTCACTTTAGTCTCACACCCACTTTCACATACTGCTGGCCTCAGTTTGTCTGTGAGAGGCTGTTATTGGACTTTGACTGACAGGTTGGGAGCCACAGGAGTGAGACTGGCTTTTGTGATAGGGCCTGCACTTCCTGTCAGGGAGCTTTCAGTTTCAGACACAAGTCAAATTAACAACAGTTTAAAGATAATATTTAAAGCTGCCTGCCAAAGTGTACAGTAAAATAATATGCTTTAGCATTTTATATACTGTTAAAATAAAAATAAAATAAAACAAGTTATAAGACAGGTAAACCACTAAAAAAAAAAAAAAAAGCTAGATGTCCAAAATTAACAAGCAGACTAAATGAATAAATAAATAAATAAAAATAAATAAAAAACTATATTTATATGTTCCTTCTATAATACTATGCTATGTCCTCAAAATGCTTTTATCATAACACATGATTTGTAAATTAATGCATTTGATGTTTTCATCACATAACCAGCACCATATGTATGGCTTTTCTGATGTGGTAAACTTGCTCAGTAGCGCACCCGGTACAGCATTGCTGTTGCGACGAGGAGTGCTCGGGTACGAGAAACACTACGATTAACAACCACAAAGACATTTAGAAGCAAGCTAAAATGTCATGTTTGTTTGTGCAAATGCATTTTAATCTAATGTTTGCTTTAGTTAATACTTTCAGTTAGGCTTAGGGTGGGGTTGAGTGTGAGTGGAACGTTCTTTATAAAAACAATGGAGCATTAACATTTTAGCGCAGATTCACGTTCATCTGTTTAGAATAAACTAAATGCACTTTTAGTTCCACTCACTGCATATTTCACTTTGAAAGTGTCGTAAAATGTACAAGAAGCAACATAATATAATTTTGCAGTGATATTGCCACAGGTATGCGTTTACAATGAGCTTGGATTACACTGCTAGAGTACACTAGAGTAGGCCAGATTGGTCCTGGTGACTCATTTGTGCTGTTTTGCACTGGTACGTGTGGTCACACATGAAGGCAGTAGGTTCATTGGTGAACAGATGTAATGGAGGATTTATGGCGCCAATGATGAGGTACAGTTAAATACCAGTTGTGCGTCATCCCATTTTCAATATTCTTGTTTACGCAGTGAACCTACTGGCGCAGCAACTCTCTCACAGCCAAAGCCCTCATCTCATGGGTCCATTACTATCAGAAACCTATCAGGATGCATTTGCGGCTTCGACAGGAGCAACAGCTGCCGTTTAATGGGCATGAAGTCAGTGGAGAGCCGTGACTTGTTCAACTCCCCAACCTCCCTCCCCACTTTTCCATGACACAACCAATCGCAGCTGAAATGGCTTAGGAAAACCCCAAAGGCAGAGATAAAACAAAGGAAACACAATGGCATTATTTCTATTTTCTTGCCTTATTTGTTGGATATTAATTCGAGTAACCATTACTTAGCTTGCAATTAAGTTAACTGCATTAAGTGAATCCATGTTGCCAGATAATGTTTCCTTTGTCTATGTCAAAAATGGGGAGGAATACGTTTTCTGTGGATTGTCACAAATTGTTTTGAGAAAAACATAAAAATATACATTTATGGTTTACTTTTTTTTTGTAATTTGATTCAGTTGAGTCAGTTTGGCATAAACTGCATTTAGGTGATTTTATGTAAGCAATATTTGGCAATAGTATGTTGTTTTTCTGCTTGGGTGATCATATCACTCACACTGATGATTGCCTACTCAACACTGAAATAAATACTAAACCCTAACGTTAACCTTAGTATAGCATTGTTAGCACATTCTGACTGATTGCATTAGCCTACTGATTATCAAAATTGTATCCATCCATCATTTTTCTTCTGGGAGATAATTTTGATACCCAAGTTTCTCATTTGGGTGGGCCATAAACTTTAAACATGGCAGAGGGGAGACCGATAATGACTGGTATTTTTTAATAGTTTTTTTTTTTTTCACAACAGCTACATTGCTTTGTGTTGTCATTAAAGTCTTTCATTTTTATGTAGACTATATAAACAACGATGCATATTGTATGTTTTATACACAGCGAAATTCCAGAATCTACAACAAGCTGCGTATCCAGACAGCGCTTTGAAAGTATACAGTAAAGCAGGTGATGTATGATTGACAACAGACCTCAGTGCACCTCAGCACCTTTCCACTAGCTGCGTCCCAATTCAGAGGCATTCAAAGACCAACTGTGTCACCATCCCATTTCACAACGCTCCGTCCGACCTTCACGGCCTTCAAAGGACCCAAGCTGTGTCCCGATTCGAAGGTTGCATCCTTTGCAATCGGTATTCGAATGCAGCCTTCGAAGGATGCAGCCTCTGAATTGGAACGCAGCTCCAGTCCTCAAATTCACCCTTCGCCGGGAGTTTGACTGACAGGCGATCTGACCAATCATAACCCTGTATTTGCCATTTTGTCCAACAAACAAACCAGGCAGGAGAGTAGATTAACGTTGGTGGACTTGAACTTGAAAATGGTGTGTATTGACGTCTTTCCGCAGTTGAAATAAAAAACCTTCTGGTGTTCATTCATGTTCATTTGCTATAAGAGGAAGAGATGATCGGTTCACATGCCGCTTGAACTGAGGCGCTACAGCGATCTGTCACGACATATTAAGAGCCACAAAACGGTATTCATTGTTTGAATTTCTTAAAAAATTGAAAGCTGTGACTTTGTTTCTTGCCAAAAGTAACCTGTTCTGTCTTGTCTGTCGGCGTGTTGTCAGTTTCCTCTTTGCTCTGCGATGCATTTTCACAGCGTGAAAACATGATGTGTGGTGTGAGAGCGGCGTGACTTGTTGGACATTGAAACAGTAACTCAGGGGGGCGGATCTTTGCGAAGGGTCAGTTGGGATAGTGCGTTCACGCCATGTCGTAATTACCGTGATTAAGAGATACCAACTCATAAAAAGCGTTCGCGTCCTTGTAGAACTTGTAATTAGATTCATTAGGCGCTATGTTTAGGCATTGATAGTGTGATAGTCCAGGGGTGTGAACAGCTCCAAGTAGAATGTCATGTTGTCATCTCGAAATTACAGTAATTACAACACGGCGTGAATGCAGCAACAGCTACTACCTCTGACAAACGATAGACCGGAAGTCATTCATTTCCAATGTGAGCTGCGCGGAGCACCCATATGCATATGCAGAATTTTCAGGTTTGATTTGTGCTTCAATTACGTTGAAATATTTGAGTATATGCAGCTGGACCACCTGACCATATGACAATTACCAATCCTTTTCCATCAAACATTCAAACACTATTTCTGTAAAATGGGTGGTTATGAATAATTTTGTCCAAAATAGTTGTTTCTAATTATTAAATGGGCTGTTGTTGTTTTTTTTCACATCTTTTGTTTTGTGTGGATTTGTTATACATTCATTATTACATTATTTTAACATGATGAACAAGACATATTAGAAGGTTGCAGCTTCTTTCTGACCAGTTTGAATGTTCTGTGTGACTTCCACTAGGGGGCAAAATATTACAATCCCCACCCCCACCATCTTTGTGTATCTAAAATCATTGCTTCAGTGCAGGCTTGGCAGCCGTTCGCATCTAGGTGACTAACAATGAACAATACTTTAACAACATCTTTGAAATCAATTTACTCATATTTTATATATGCACTAATATGTATTACTAATGTATTATCAAAAAAGTTTATTTAAATAAACAAACAATAGTATAAACCTGGAGATTAAAATGCTTTAAAAGTGTTGTTCACAATTTATGTTATGAACCTGTAATAGAAATAAGTGCTTTTCCCCCTATAAACTGTAGTATGGAGCTCTCTAATTAAATATAGAGCCATTCAGTATATCATGTCAGGTTTGACATGACTACAAAGACGACATTTATTGTGATAATATTGGTGAACAGCAATTACATTTCTGTCTGTTCCTCCTACTGACTACATTGTTTCCCCCTGTTTTTTATGGTCCATTTCAGGGCTTCACATGTGGTCATTATAAATTGTTGTTAGAAATTATATGATTATAACTGTCTGGCTGCTGCTAGTTTTTGTAGTTTGTAAATAACAGAATTTTTTTTTTACTCAGATTAATGGTGCATGATGCTGTTGGAGTCTACTGGCTTGATGCTTGTTAAGTGCTGGCAGGTGCTCTATTATACTGCAGGCCACTTGACTTGCCAGTAATGAGGCAGGCGGGCTTATTACTCTGACATGTCTAAATACCACACACATTCTTCCCCCGCCTTTCCCCACACACCAGCAGTCAAACCATTCATCATCTGTTTGATCAAGTACACACATAAGCGTAGCAGCTGGTAGACTGACCTTAGCACAATTGTTTGAATTCAAAGGCAGGAGGTTTCTATTGCAACCCTTGAAATGTTTTCATGTGAAAATGTTGGACATATTTCTAGTTAATGGATGATTCAAGAAAAACTGACCGCTGTCATTATAGCCTCTTGGTATAATAAGACTATTCAGGTTCAAATGCATAATATTATTTATTCTTGTGACCTATAACACAATCATATAAACTTGTAGGCACACATGATGTCTATACAGGCATTTCATCAAAACAATATTACATTTTATATATCAGAAATCCTACTGTATAACAGAAACCCACTGTAAACTTTGGGACTGAGCATCCATAATAGCTACATATGGCCATCAATTCTCATTAGCAACATTTGCACAGATTCAAGTTCAATATGGCATTAAAGGTCTCCAGGACTCTAATATAGTTAATAAACAGCTGTTTACATCACTCTAACCAGACAAGTGAGTTTCAATACAGTATAGCACTTGAACTTGATTACAAGACCTGTCATGCTAAAAATATATAATTACAAAATATATATCACTCTCAAAAGCACTTGCTGATATTTCACTAAATATGTGTAAACACACGTACAGTAGTTGATAGCTTCATTTGAAAAAGCACTACTGCCAATTATTAGTCATTCTGTCAGCAGTTAATATTATTGTTACAATATTTAAAAATGAAACAGACACTGCAAAAACTGATTTTCTTGCTTAGTATTTTGTCTTGTTTTCTACTACAAATATCTCATTCTTGAATCAAGATACATTTACTTGAGAAGCAAATTGAGTCTTGTTTTGTGAAAAAATGATCAAAAATGTGCTCAAAAAGAAGAACAAATATCTGTCAGTGGCTTAAGAAAAACTATTTTAAATCAAAAGGGAAAACAAGATGTTTGTACAAAAAAAACCCCAACAAAAATACTAAGAAAATCTTTTCTTTTTTTTTTCTTTTTTTGGCAGTGCAGTTTTCATTTAAGTTTACATTTAATTAATGTTTATATGAATTTAGCTGATCTTTCCTTTCATGCTACAATATCCCTTGATACAAATACTGTACTAGGAAAATAGTCAACTCCCAACTCCTTAATAGAAAAAAAGCCTAAAAAGAAAACTATAGCCTAAACTTTAAATCTAAGGCATATGGAAGTAAAATAAAACTAAAGCAGCCTTACTTTGATAATAAATTGCACAACTAACACAGCAACAACCATTTAGCTTATTTTGGTTGACTACTACCTTCACTGCCGGCTGCATGCCTTGACACGTTCCCATTCAGCTGATATATGCGATCATGAACTGCCATATATGATGTATTTGTTATACAGTACATTAATATGCTGTAGCCCAGCCTGTGCTGTAAGGACTGATTTTACTGCTTTTTGAAACATCATATGCAATTGTTAGTCTACATTGCTGATAAAAGAAAGCATATTAGTAGTACTGCCATTGGGTTCATGCACATAGCCCGTCTTTTTTGTGGTCTAGAACAGAGTAGAACAGGTTGGTTACTAAAATCTGGTGCAAACCTGCAGCGGCATCACAATCACATCTGTGACAAGCTAGAGAAGTTATGTAATTAAAGTGATAACTTCATGAATTCTTTAGGCATTTCTCTACATGAAAACGTGTGAAAGAGCTAGAATTTCTGAATAATCTGTATAATTTGTAATATGGAAAAGAGCAGCCAGTATATTCTTCAAAAATGTTACTTTTGTGTTCCACAGAAGAAAGAAGAGTTTACCACGATTTCTGGAGTCTCACTGAATCCTTGTTCCTGTAAAAGTGTACCTTCTTCAACATTCTTGTTTTCAGGTGTAAACAGTGTTAGCCAGAGCATCATGAAAGCGAAAGCATTTTGGTTTTCCAAGCACACTTTGGTTTTTCACATGACCACACATTTGCCTTTGAGCTTCTCGGCTCGTTTTTGCTGCTTGCTCTTCTTGCCGTCGATCTGAAGGCTAACGGTCCTGCGTTTCTCCAAATTAAGCAGCTCTTGAAACAGCTCCTTAATGTTGTGGTTTGTCTTAGCCGACGTCTCCATGAAGGCACATTTCCACCTCCTGGCCAAAGCCTCTCCGTCACTGCTCTCCACTTCACGAGCGTTCACCTCGTCGTTCTTGTTGCCCACTAGCATGATTGGGATGTTCTCGATGTCCCCCTTAATCTGGCAGATCTGCTCGAAGATGGGCTTGAGCTCCTCTAGAGACTGTTTGCTGGTGATGGAGTAGACTAAGACGAAGGCGTGGCCTTTGGTGATGGACAGACGCTGCATGGCGGGAAACTGGTGACTGCCCGTGGTGTCTGTGATCTGCAGCGTGCAGATGCTCTTGTCGCAGCTGATCACCTGCCTGTAGGTGTCCTCGATAGTGGGGATGTAGCTCTCGCGAAAGGTTCCCTTCACGAAGCGCAAGACCAAGGAGCTTTTGCCCACTCCTCCGGCTCCAAACACAACCACCCGGTAATCATTGCTTTGTTCCGGCATGGTGTCGCTCAAAATAACCTGGATGGGGGCGAACTGAAAGGAATGATTATGAAATACAAGTACAAAGGGTACAAAAGCTGTCACTGGGGTGGTACGTTTTTAAAAGGTACTAATATGCACACTATAGGTCAACCCGATCTCATGAAATGAGTATAAATAGAAAAATAGATATAAATAGAAAATAGAAAAGTCCCTACATTCATGCATGAATTCATGTTATGTCAAAGGCAATAAGAAAGTGTACCATTTACAGGTATTCTGATGTTATATAATATGATGTTTGGCTGATTTTATGTTTAGGAGTGATGCAAATGCTGTGTTGCCAACTTTTGGTACACTCAGAAAAAACCAAAGCTGTCACTGTATGGTAGGCTACACCTTTGTAAAGCTAAAAAAGTGCATTTTAGGTACCTATACTAGTACGCCAAATAAAAACAAAAACTCATGGCATTGATACGCAAAAATGGACTTTGGCGTGTATATGCTACGCGATGGGTATAGGGTTGTGGGGTATATGCGTATCATATGCACGTGAAAACTGCGTATTATATGCACGCCAAAGTCCATTTTTGCGTACCAGTACCACGAGTTTTCGTTTTTATTTGGTGTACTATTTATACGCATTTTCATGAGACCTGGCTCTATAGGTACCTAAAATGCACTTTTTAGCTTTACAAAGGTGTACCATACAGTGACAGCTTTGTTTTTTTTCTGAGTGTACCAAAAGTTGGCAATTTAAAACACAGCATTTGCATCACTCCTAAACATAAAATCAGCCAAACATCATATTATATAAAATCAGAATACCTGTAAATGGGACACTTTCTTATTGTCTTTGACATAACATGAATTCATGCATGAATGTAGGGGACTTAACATGATACAGTATATATTAAGCATATAAATCGTGTAAGACTTTTAAAAACGAATGCAATTCAAATAAAACTAACCTCAGCTTTTATATTAAATGTTTCACATTAAACCAGAGTCAGTAGAGCCACCGGCCAATGAGACCTCTGCCAGTCTGACATGCACGTTTCCCTGATTAGTACGTTTCCCTTATTCGCTCGATACAGGAGCAGCATCTACTCAGTGAGCACAAGGAGGATGCAAGCTAAAACTGCTAGTGGAAATATTTTATTGAATTTTATTTGGCAGTAAACTGATGCAGCTCTGTCGGATGGTGCAGGCAAGATGCGCAGAAAAAAACAGGCAAGATAAAGGACAAAGAGAAACCAGCCGTGAACTGTGAGCACCACCTATACCTTTACGATTATTTGATATATAATAAATTATGCATAATAAACACGGTGTATTTTAAATAATAAATAATACATAAAAACAAAACACTGTTCAAATTGAAGTCGCGGGTTTTGAATGGATGCGATTCTAAACTCACCAAAATGTTGATGTTTAAAGACGTAATTCTAAATTTCTGTTGTCATGTCGCGGTAGACGATGGAAACGAAGGGATATGGGCTGTTTTTTCTGGTGGTTTGCGATTCCTCTAAAGATCCATCTGAGGCATGGCTGATATTTAAAGGGGCAGCGCTGTTTCCTGCAGGCGCTGACTCTCTCCCGTTCTCGCCCCGTGACGTCACGAGGGATTTCAGTGCTTGTCCCCTGCTGCTGCAAAACACATGGGTCCATATGAACAGCCCTCATTTATGGTGTGTATTCCGCCAACCTTTGGTTTTATAGTGTTTGTAAGGCATACAGAATTCGTTCATATACTTTCTTTTGCATCTTATTCAGCTTTAGTTGTGCTATCTGTGTAAAGTCACCTTAAGGCTATTTCTATAGCAAATTATACAATACAAATTGTTTACACGGATGAACAATAAAATAACGATGCTATAGGCTTTTGTGAAGTTAAGACATTTAAGATTAAAATGTACTGAATGTTTAACATTCGAAATATAAACATATAGCAATGGCAATATACTTGACCCTTGAGCACAAAACCAGTCATAAGTAGAACGGGTATATTTGTAGCAATAGCCAACAATACATTGTATTTGAGCATATCTTTATGGATCGGTTCAAAGAATATTTGTTGGTTTTAAAAGGAAGCATGGTACTGATTTATGCATATGCATTCGTTAAAGGAAGTGGTTAGTGTGTATAATAGACACAATTCTACAGTATTTGTGTGCTTTTTAGATGCTTCTAAGGCATTTGATCGTATTAATCACACTAAGTTGTTTATAAAGCTACAAGACAGAGGGGTTCCCCAATATTTGATTAGGATTTTACAGTACTGGTATATACCTCTTCTTTTTAATTTGTATAAGGATGATGTCTCTGTTGAGTTGAATGAGTGTAAAACTGGATGTGTAATAGTCTTATTAACCAATTGATGTATGCTGATGACTTAGTTATTCTGTCCTCTTATAGTGTTGGGTTACAACAGTTGCTTCGTGTATGTTCAAATTATAGAGTGCAGCATGATATTGTATTTAATACTAAAAAGAGTGTGGTTATGAAAGTTAAAACTAAAGAGGATCGTAAACAAAAGTTTCCCTCCTTTGTTTAGGTGACCAAGTATTAAATGTGGTAAATAAAATAAAATATCTAGGTCACATTATTAGAGATGATTTAAATGATGATGATGATGATGATGATATGCAACGCCAGTGCTGTAAGTTATACGGACAGGCACATATTACATGTGCACTGTTGATGTAAAAATAGCACTTTTTAGAGCTTACTGCACTTCTTTTTATACGTCACACTTATGGTGTAGTTATAGTAAAGCTAAAATGAAAAAGCTTCAGGTGGCATTTAAGGATTCATTAAGAATTCTGCTTAAGTTATCAAGGTGGATAAATGCAAGCCAATTGTTTGTATCTGGTGATGTTCCTACTTTGCATGCTCTTTTAAGGAATTATATGTATAGTTTCATGTGTCGACTAAGTGATTCAAGAAATACAATCATAATTTTGTAAAGTTTCTATTGTAAATATATCAAAACTTAATTTTTGATTAGTAATATGCATAGCTAAGGACTTAATCTGGACAACTTTTAAAGGCGATTTTCTCAATCATTTTTACGTATTTGCACCCTCAGATTCCAGATTTTCAAATAGTTGTATCTCAGCCAAATATTGTCCTATCCAATTTCAAAAAATTGACCCTTATGACTGGTTTTGTGGTTCTGGGTCACATATTTGCATACTGAACTGTGATTGGCTTTATCTCTCCTGCATAGTCCTATATTTAACAATTCACAAGCAAGCACCTTTGCACTGCAAAGTGTCTATGGCTGTTTACAAACAAAAATGTTGCCCATTAGAAATTTGTTACCCATTCTCAATGTGAAAGTGCCCAAGCAACATTTCTCAAAAAATGTTGCCCTGCAAAATTGCTCAGAAAGTTGCCCTGTGTATCATCAGCCTCAGATGTGAAAGACTATGGAAGCATTTTTATCTGTGCAGTTTGCATGGTGTGGCTGGACTACAGAGAGAGAGACTCTGGCTCAAGCTCTCAAGCCTCAGGGATAGAGAGGAGTGATATGATGTCTGTCTGCCACATAAATGGTGCTGGTTGAGGAGAGACCCCCACCATGATTGTACAGCGCTTTGGGTGTATAGCAATATGTAAATGCATCATCATTCATTCATTCATTCACATCCACCTGCCCCCGTTCTGCAATGGCTGATGATACACGGGCCAACTTTCTGAGCAATGTTGGGAATTATAGCAACTTTGGGAAATATTGCCGTCAACGGGCAACCAGGTGAGACACAGGGCCCACGACTGATCTAAAATATCCAGATAGAAATTTGTTACCCATTCTCAGTGGGAAAGTATCCAAGCAACACTGCTCAGAAAAAGTTGCCCAGCAAAATTGCTCAAAAAGTTGCCCCATGTATCATCAGCCTTAGAGAGTGAGTGAATTATAGAGAGCATGAATCTGCAGTTTGAATTTCCACCAGAAATAGTAGACGATATGGGTACCTTTGGGATACTCATTTAAACATGCTATGATTTGGGACGCTAATTATAATTTTGAATACAATATCTGACTGGTAGCATGCGAACTGGGATGCAGCAGCAGTTTCCCAGCCACACAACTGTTTGGGTTTTTACTCAGTCTCTGAGTTGCGGAGGGATAGGCTGATGTTGTTCAGGACCTTCCTCTGATTATGAGCACGATGTTGTCCTCATTGAGATTGGTTCCACTGGGTTTGGTTGGGATGAGAGATTTTTGGCAGTTGATCCCATCATGAGACCTGTCCATGGTACTGAATCCCTTAACCACCTTTTAATCGCCTTTAAAGTTGTCCAAATGAAGTTCTTAACAATGCATATTACTAATCAAAAATTAAGTTTTGATATATTTACGGTAGGAAATTTACAAAATATCTTCATGGAACATGATCTTTACTTAAAATCCTAATGATTTTTGGCATAAAAGAAAAATGGATAATTTTGACCCATACATTGGCTATTGCTACAAATATACCTGTGCTACTTATGACTGGTTTTGTGCTCCAGGGTCACACATGTTGATTCCTTGAATCCAATGTTAATCAGAATCTGCTCACTGCTCAAAATACTGGAGTTTTGTTTGTGCGTTTTTAAATGAATCTAGTGAGTCACTGATTCAATTACCAATTCATAGAGACAGTCACTTGCTTCGTTCCTGAATGAATCGGCTGTTCAAACGAATCAATTGAATAAATGATTCAGTGATAAAATCAATGACTTGCCGCCACCTGCTGGCAGTTTTATTTTTATTTTTAAAGTGTCATTTCAGTTTTTTAAATCATTTCAATCAAACAATAGTTCTATATTCAAAATTTTATATTTAAAACATATAATCTCACAACATCGTTATGAATTTAAAACATCCATGCCACCTCTGAGCCTCTGTAAATGTCTGTAAATTTACCTACATGCCACTCTGTGTTCTTCTGTGCCACCTTTGTAGTGGAAACTAATTTTGTTAATATAGATTTCTTTTGATTGGTAACTTATTCTTCTTATTCTATTTTTTTTTATTAGAAATTTTGGTGCTCCTGAATTTTTGACATTGCTCCTAAATTTTTTAGATTAGGAGCACAAGTGTAAGAAAAAAAGCTTTTACACACTATTCCATTCAAAAGCTTGGAGTCAGTATAATTTATCATTTATTTTGGGGAGGGGAGGAAGGAATGATAAAAATTAATACTCTTATTTAGCAAGGATGCTTTAAATTGATCAAAAGTGATGATAAAGACATTTATAATGTTACAAAAGATTTCTGTTTCAGACAAATGCTGTTCTTCTGAACTTTCTATTCATAAAAGAAACCTGAAAAACTTCTGTTCAGCTGTTTTCAACATAATAATAATAATAATACATGTTTTGAGCAGCAAATCAGAATATTAGAATGATTTCTGAAGAATCGTGTGACTGGAGTAATGATGCTAAAAATTCAGCTTTGAAATCACAGGAATAAATTACATATATTTAAATAGAAAGCAGTTATTTTAAATAGTAAAAATATTTCAAACTTTTACTGTCTTTCTGTACTTTGGATCAAATAAATGCAGGCTTGGTGAGAAGAAGAATTATTTTAAAAACATTAAAAATCTTACTGTTCAAAAGCTTTTGTCTGGTAGTGTATACCACGTTATTTACCCCTGCCTCTCCCTAGAGCTGACTTTTACCCATGCTTAATGGATGACTAGGACTTTGCCAAATTTCATGAGTTTTTAAGCAAAATCTAAACGGATTAAACATTCGATGCTTTTAAAATAACTTCCTTTCTTTTTGCATAATATGTATTTACATAAAGTATTTGCATTACACATTTCAAACAGCAAAATGATAACAGACCCAAGTGTAGACTACAGTATATGTGGGTTTGATAAAATCATCTTTGATCAGTTTAGGAAAATAAACGGCTGCTAACCACAGCGTCTATGGGTATAATAGATGTGGTCGCTATGAACGAGTTTCAGTTGTTCTGAAGCGTTGTGCTGCCCCCTCCTGAGAGCAGATGAAACTTCACAAACCGACCCCTGACATTGCTTAAAAACTCACTGCATTATTCATTCAGCGTATTAGAGTGATTTCTGAAGGATCATGTGACACTGAAGGCTGGAGTAATGATGCTGAAAATTCAGTGCTGCGTCACAAGCAATAAATTACATTTTACTATAATATTTAGTTAGAAAATAAATTGTAATAATATTTCACATTATTACAGTTTTTACTGTATTTTTGATCAAATAAATGCAGCCTTGATGAGCATGAGACTTCATTAAAGACATTTAAAAATCATAATGCTTCCAAACATTTGACAGGTACTTTAACCTCAAGTGCATGTTCCAGGAAAGAAAGAAAGAAAGAAAGAAAGAAAGACAATGAATTGCTGCCACCGTTTGCCAGGTCTCAGCATATCATGAAGCGTAAAATGCGATCCAGGGTTCAGAGTTTAAATGTCACTTTGTTGCGAAATTCTCAGATGATTGTTTGTAGCACAACTCTGCATTTCTCTCTGTTGCTAGGATGAAACTCCCTCTGTGTTGGCATTCGTAGCATATTTTGGCATTTATTATAATTGCATAAATCACGCTTTTAAAATACACGTCGTTTTATATAATCACAGACTGACATTCAGATATAATGCAGAACATTGTGAACAAAAGTAAACAATTTAATTTGCACATCACAGCTGGGTTCAGCTCAATGAACCGCAAACACATCTGCCCTTCCTGCTAGTTTACTGGTCATAAACCTTGCATATATTAAACATGTTCATTTACAATTTAGTTTCTGCATTATTTTATGGGTTATTATGATTTATGCGAAGGTTGTGGCTTGCATGCTTCAGTTACTGATTGAAGTTTTTATGAAATGTTAAGCAAAGCATTGCTCACTTGTTATCATGTTAAAGTATCATCTCAATAAATGTGTACTAATTAGGAGGATTATTTGGTCTGAATGTAGTGATTATTACAAAGTCAGCTTGATTTAATTTGAAAAACCTTTTTTTCAGTATATTTTGAATGTTATGAACTGTAATGCAAAATTTACCTAAGAAAATGAACATTTTAGCAAATCTCGTGGATTATTCCTTGGGCAGCTCCTTGGACTCAATATCTGCTATTATATGTTTTTTCGTTCTCAGATAGAAGAGGAAGTCAAAGATAGGACAAAAAAAAAATAGTGAAGGAAGTAGGCAGAAGTTTCTCAAAATGAGGAAGTCTACAAATAGTTCCATTTACTTACTGAAGTTTGTGTCAGTACAATAACAGCAACAGTACAAAAATTTTTTTTTAGTGCACCGGTATTCATTCAGTTTCAGTTTACTCTTAGCGCTGGTGTTCCTGAACTGGCAGCTTCTTTTGAACTATCCACTGAGTTTTTGGTCATACCACATCCTGCTCAGTTCGACAGCTTATTTGAGCATGGTATGTAGCCACTGTCCAAAGTGAGGGGAGTCCAACACTTTATAAGGTAAGAATATGTCTGTTCATGTAGTGCATACGATTTTGTGCTCAAGTATGATGTTAAACTGGATGAATGAATTAAGTGTGAATTAAAGCAATTAAGTGAATGATGAAAAGAAAAAAAATCTAAATACTTTCAATTGCAATTTTATTTTATTTCATAAGCAGTGTTGTATTATAAAACTAGAACGATCATCGTGCAGTATGCATCGTCTTAAATATTCTAATAGTAAATCTTAAAATATTGATGTGGAATCATGAAAATAAAAGGCAAAAGTTTTAGTGAAACTATTGAAATTATCTGTATAATAATATCTCACTTTGTTGTGGCATTATTTAGTTACTTTGAAGTAAAAAAGCAAAAAGCAAAGCTGTTCAAAAATATCAGATGTTTCTCTGCCTTATTGTGGTCTGATATTTCTTTTAAAGGAGGCAATTATTAGTTTGTGATTATTGATTAAATAAAAATGTGTTTAATGCATGTTAATAATTCAGCGATAATTTATTAATGATTTGCATATTTACAAATCCTGAATATTTGCATCGATGTTTTTCACGTTATATAAAATAAACATAATATATAGTGGGGTCTAAATGTCTAAATTGTAGATCACTACGGAGACTTTGGTGTTCAAAATATAATTAAAAAGGACCTGAACTTTTACGAGAAAGATGTTACGACAAACATAACAAATACTGCAAAATTATTTTGAAACATTTTACTTACATTGTTACCATTTTTTATTGTGTTCTAATATAATTTATAACGAAAAAACGGTATAATTTAGAAGTTTTCTCACTATTGATCTTAGACTTTTCAATATATATACATTATTGTCCAGAGTTTGTTGATCATTATTATTATTAGTATCTTACACAAAGCCAAACTTACTTAAAAGATCATTAGAGCAACCTATTTAAATCTTTATATAGGGCATGATATTATTATTCTACCATTTTGGCTTAATAAATTACATTTTATAATAGCTCACAAAAATGCCAAAGATTTACTAGTAGTAAATCACATATTTAAAACTTGCACTTCTAACCAGTGGCACACATCTCTGTAGCTAGACGTGTTTTATTAAAGTCATTGTGCTGCTTTGCTGCATTTACTGATTTAAGCTGCAACCACATTTTCCATTGCAAACCTTGCATTTTGCTGTTAGGCTACAATAACACTGACCTTTTCTTGCTCAGCCAATCTGGCTTCTTCTTTATGGAATCTTTTGCGGTTGAATTTGATGAATCTTCTCAGACTTGCTTCTCTTTCATGCATGAACACGAGGCCCTGAGGTTTTGTATTAGTGTTTGTGTTTGAGGTTGCTTTTTAGTAAGTAAAAAGGCTAGAGGATGTATTTTCTGTTTGCTTCATTTGGCATTTTGTCAAATACTTCATTCACATAATTTCTCATTATTGGTAATAATGGGAAAATTCATGTATATTTATATAGAAAAAAAGAAGAAGCAGAAAATAAATAAAAAACATTGTGATGCTGATAGAGTGTATCAAACTTTAGTGTGGCTTTCGCTGATAACAGGTGAACAAAAATCAAAACAGTCGTATCAAGATGTAGTTTAAACTGGGATTAAATTGCAGAAATGAATTGTTAGTTATGAGTTTGCATGTGAGTGTTTATCGTTTGTGGCACAGCACTTGTCTCTTATATAGCAGCAGTGTTGCATTAAGCATGAAATGGCTCATTTCCATGTCAGGTGTTCAGCTGTGTGACCTTGATTTGTGCCCTTGACTTGAGCGGCTTCATCTGCTTGCCGTGTATCATCTTTAAGTGCTTTAAACATCTCATGGGAGTGGGCTTAAGTTGTAGTAGAGGCTGAATGTTATTGCAAAAGACTTGACCGCTTCCTCTTTCTGCGTGAACTAGTTTCTCAGCGGCACATGTCTTTTAACTTCTTACCCAAGTTAGAGTTTCAAATATACATAGACATACACATAAGAACATATTTGCTTAAAAAGTGGGGAAAGAACATACAATTGTGTGTTTTTCATTATCTTTAAAACCTTTTTGATCTATAAGCTTAAATGCTCTGACTATATTTTGTATATACAATGTGGCTACATATAAATGTAAAAACGTTTTTTAAATAGATATGGATCTGAAAGTTAAAACAGCCAAAAAGTGGCTTGTATACATAGAAACTCCTGAGTTTGCATGAGCTGTAATTTTATTTTTTCACTCTTTCGTTTGTGTTATTTCATAGTTTACTATTGTAGAAAATGTGGGAAACTGAAACAACAAAGAATGAGTAATTACGCAGTGAAACAAATCTATATAAAAGTTTTGTTTTTAATGTTTCTTTATAAAGTTTGACATGCTAAATACAAAAATCATATTACTTTGTGTGTTTCATTAGCAGTGCCCTTGAAAACTAAAAAAATATATATGTTGACAGCTTATACAAGATAATCTGTTATTACTCATGCATAAAAATGACATGGCACATGCATAATACTAAGCTAACTTTAACCAAAAGTGAGTCGTCCAAAACTTCAGAAGTGTACGCTGGATGATTTTTGTCTTGGTCCCACGATGTTCTGGAATGTTCCAGAAAGCTCTAGAATGTTCCGGAATGTTAGATCACTTAACTGGATGTTCTAGAATCCTTGCAAAAAACATGTCAAACTAGTACACAAATCTAAACCAGTGTTTCATAATGCATAATGACCTCAGTATTTACCAAAACACTGATGCTATGGGAAAATAAATAGTTCATTAAAATTCATTTAATGCACATATGCTTGGAGTATAGCTATCAAAAAAATGAGAAGGAACAGACAGTCAGATTAAAATGAAACGCTAAAGATAGTGATAAAGATAAGGCATGACATTAGTATCCAGTGACATCTGATGCAATATTTCATTTCTTTGAAAATATATTGCATTTATAACGCTATCGTGGCAAATTGATGTTGTTGTGCACAACATTTATTCATAATGTACTGTAATGTACAGTGTTGAGCTCTTATTGCCTTTACACCATGGTCATTACATAACAAAATGATTCACACTTAAGTTTAGGGACCAATTCTCACTATTACCTATGACTTTTGCCTCAGTAAACTCCTAATTTGCTGTTTATTAGGTAGTTGTTAAATATTGGTTAAAATTAAGGGATCTAAAATAAGGGCGTGCAGAATAAGACATTAATATGTGCTTTATAAGTACTAACAAACAGCCAATATGCTAGTAATGTAGTTAAGAATGAGAACTGGTCCTTAAAATGAAGTGTTAACCGTTTATTTTATCACCTATGACATCCTATGTAGACCCTGTTGTGTAAGGTTATTATTTGGCATTCTTAGCAGAGTTTACAGGGTTTCGATCTCTAGATTTTGTTTGGAGATGGGTGTTTGCTTGAAGCCTCTCTGATTTTCACTAACAATATGATCTAAAGTTTCTAAGAAATGATCCACACATCAGGCCTCGTTTATAAAGCATGCGTACGCTCAGATTGGATCTCAGAGTGTGCGTATGCTAAAATCCACGCAAATGCTCATAAACTGTCTTTGACGTGGAAAAGTGCTTAGCGTCACGTCAGGCTCTGAGCAGATGAACACACTTTTTCTTGTCGGAGTACTGCAGGTTTTGGAAATGTAAGCTGTTCTTGCAGCTCGCTGTTCTAAATTAAAGAATATGGATGATGATTGGTGATCTTTTACATGTTAATGACATTAATTAGGAGTCGTTTACAGGGCAGAGAGCTGAAACCATTCATTTGCGCGCAAGTTCAAGATCATTCACGATTCATAGATTTCACATCTGAAAGAGAGGCGTATGTGCGTACGTTCATTTTATGAATCACATGTACGCATACGTGACCCTGGACCACAAAACCAGTCATAAGGGTAATTTTTTGGAAATTGAGATTTATACATGATCTGAAAGCTGAATAAATAAGCTTTCCATTGATGTATGGTTTGGACAATATTTGAACTATCTAAAAATCTGGAATCTGAGGGTGCAAAAAATCTAAATATTGAGAAAATCGCCTTTAAAGTTGTCCAAATGAAGTTCTTAGCAATGCATATTACTAATCAGAAATGAAGTTTTGTTATATTTACAGTAGGAAATTTATAAAATATCTTCATGGAACATGATCTTTACTTAATATCCTAATGATTTTTGGCATAAAAGAAAAATTGATCATTTTGCCCCATATACAATGTATTTTGTTGGCTATTGCTATAAATATTATGACTGGTTTTGTGCTCCAGGGTCACATTTGAGAGATGATCACAAGATCAAATTTAGGATGGTTTCTGCGCAACATTTTATAAGTGAGGCTCATTGTCTTTTTCAGGTTATTATCGGTCCTCTGAGCTTCGGCAGACGGTTGAGCAGATATGGTAGACAGGGTGCAAGTGCTGCCGTACTTCTTCGGCAACATCACACGAGAGGAGGCGGAGGAGTACCTGCGGCAGGGAGGATCGGGGGATGGCCTGTACCTGCTGCGCCAGAGCCGCAGCTTCCTCGGCGGATTCGCTCTGTCGGTGGCCTATGGCCGCCAGTTCTACCACTACACCATCGAGAGGGAGATGAACGACACCTACGCCATCGCCGGCGGAAAATCCCACAGAACCCCTATAGATGTGATCGACTACCACTCGCAGGAGTCCGACGGGCTCGTCTGCCTGCTGAAGAAGCCCTTCAACCGGCCCCGGGGCACCGAGCCTAAAGTCGGGCCCTTCGAGGACCTCAAGGAGCAGCTCATCCGGCAGTACGTCAAACAAACCTGGAACCTACAGGTGGGTGCCAGTTTAACACTTCAATTGGTAACACTTTATTTCAATAGTCCACTATACACTATAAGTAACTTTGTGAGTAGATGTCAGCTTAGCCTACTAACTCTAACCATAACCCTAACCATATAGTAAATACATGTAGTTAATTAATATGACTCAGTACTTAAATGTATAATTACACTGTAACAAGGACACCTTAAAATAAAGTGTAACCTTCTCAGAAGTTGCTCTTTTGTAACTCAGAAAACTTTTAGGATTTTGGCGAGTCATACTGTACTGTAACTTTTTTGGTGAACTTGTATGAATTTGTACAATGTCATGCGGTGCAATCTGCTTGTGCTCCACTGATGGACCTTCATGCTTACTTTTATTTCTAAATACCTTTTTTATGAATTGTACAAATTCGCCAAAGTGTTAAATAGTTATGCTTTCTCATGAGTTTGGTAGTTGAGACTTCAGTTATGCTCAGAGACAATTGCTTAAATAGAGCATTGAGCTCATGCATTTACTATTTATTTACTGTTTCTTTGTCTTCTTGTGCATGAAACAACTTTCTTTTTTGGCTTACGTTTCAAATCCTCCTTATTTTTCCAGCAAATTTCCTCCAATCACCTTGCTCATTTTGGTACAGTGTAAAAATTGATTATTTACAATACTAAAACAAAGATTATTAGAGTGTATTTTATGAGAAAATGCTATTTCAGTCTGAAAATTTTACTGAAATTTAATGACATTAGTGAAAATGTTCTAAACCAAATAATACACATTTTTACATCTATTTTCACCCAGTTCCTAATAGATAAAGTCACATCTTACTTTTTTCCTGTTGAATACACCATTTCAGTCAGAAGTGTGTGAGTTTACGAGAATAAAAGAAGTTGTGAATATTTCATGTTTCACTTGTCACAACAACCTTCACACATTTTGTTGTTGTTGCAGTCAACTTTTGGACATTTGCAGCAATTGTGAATACATTTATGCCACCCCTGTGCTGCATTAAACAAATAAATGCACATTTGTGGCGTAAGACAGGAGCAGTTTGTTAGCTGTGTTTGTCGTGTGGCAGGGTTCGGCTCTGGAGCAGGCTATCATCAGCCAGAGGCCTCAGCTGGAGAAACTCATCGCCACAACGGCTCATGAGAAGATGCCGTGGTTCCATGGCAAGATCGACCGCGAGGACTCAGAGCTGCGGCTGCTCAGGAGCTCACACGTCAACGGCAAATTCCTGTGAGTCTCATTCCCTCGTTGGACTTACTCTGCAAGTCCAAGATCAATGAGACACGATCTTGAGTGTTAAGATTTACACTCTTAAAAATAAAGGTGCTTCACGATGCCTTAGAAGAGCCTTTTTTGTATAAACAGTTCCAAAAAGAACCTTAAACATCTGAAGAGCCTTTCTGTTTCACAAAAGCTTCTTTGTGGCGAAAAAAGGTTCTTCAGATTATAAAAAGGTAAGAAAGAGATGGTCCTTTAAAGAACCTTTGACTGAATGGTGCTTTGTGGAACCAAAAAAGGTTCTTCTATGGCATCGTTGTATCCAGAATACATTAGCTACAGTATATAATCTAGATTTATACTTCCATTCGAAAGTTTAGGGTCAGTAGGATTTTTATTTATTGTTTTAAGAAATTACACTTTTATTCAGAAAGGAGGCGTTGGGTTGATCAAAACTGACAGTAAACACTTTTACATTGTTACAAAAGATTTCGGTAACACTTTATTTTAAGGTAACCTTGTTACACGTTACATGTACTTGCTATTATAATAGCAATTAATTATGCATAATTACACGCAAGTAACCCTAATCCTAACCCTAACCATATAGTAAGTACTTGTAGCTAATTAATATCACTCAGTACTTAAATGTATAATTACACAGTAACAAGGACACTATAAAATAAAGTCTAACCAAGATTTCAAATAATTGCTGTTCTTTTGAACTTTCAAAATCAAAGAATCTTGCACAAAATGTATCTCAGTTTCCAGAAAAATATGAAGCAGCTCAACTGTTTCCAATAAGTGTTTCTTAAGCAACAAATCAGCATATTAGCTGATCATATTTCTGAAGGATCAGCTAATATGCTAATATCAGAATATTTCTGAAGGATCATGTGACTCTGAAGACTGGAGTAATGATGCTGAAAATTCAGCTTTGATCACAGGAATAAATTACATTTCAAAATATATTCACATAGAAAACAGTTATTTGAAATTGTAATAATATTTCACAGTTTTGCTGCTTTTACTGTATTTTTAAACAAATAAATTCAGCCTTGGTGAGCAGAAGAGTCTTTTAAATGGCAGTGTATCTTAAATAAAAGAGTTCATAAAAATATGTAATTGTTTATACTGCATCAGCATTTAATTTATTTTTCAAAGGACACCAAAGTAAAGCAATATGTTTTTTGTTTTTTTTTTGCATTAATTACATGAGTGTTAGTCATTTAGAGTTGTAGTTAAATTATAACATACTTATGTGCATGCACTCTAATCATTTTTTAGTGTCTAGATTAAGATTTTATATAACCTAATATATATTTATATTTATTTTAAGTTCATCAATCATCTTAAAATATGAATCCCAATCTATTGTGAAGAAATGACTTCTGAAAAGTGCAGGTTAAATTCAGGCAGGGCTTTGGACTGCTCTGAAGTGAAAGAAGCGAGGCAGAGAGGCAGCGTGTGGTTTCCGCTGTCACACTGTTTGAGAGGACTTCCTGAAGTGACCGAAGATGCAGTGTGGAGGCGGAAAACAAGAGCAGGCTGGGTGGGGTAGTGCGTGTCAGTACAGTGTGCGCTTGCTTTAAATAGAACACTTGCCACCATCTTAAAACACACGTATGCAGTGAAGTGTACAAAACAGTGGAAAAAGAAGAAAAAGATGGCTTTATCATCATGAGAATCATGTCATTAGCTTTGAACTTGCTATTTTTTTTACTAAAGCTTTTCAAAAAATATATCTATATTATATTATATTGTTTACTTTTTAGATTTTTTATATTAAAACATTAGTTTGCAGCTACATCCACTGTACATTGAATCTCAATACCGAATCTCTGTTTTGAAAAGCATCAGTTTTTCTCCTCCAGCTCCATCTAGTGTTGATTTGTGTATAATATAATCAGAGCTCGGTTTGCAAGAGCCTCTGTAAATGACTGTGTATTATTCTCTATCCTCTGCTTAACATTTACTGTGTCGTTCTCTCTCCTCCTGACAGAATTAGACAAAGAGAAAACAATGGCAGAAACGTGTCCTATGCTCTGTGTCTCCTGCATAATAACCAAGTCATGCACTATCGCATTGATAAAGACAAGGCCGGCAAACTCTCCATTCCTGACGGGAAGAAGTTCGACACACTTTGGCAGGTAAATAAACCTGACTTCAGAGACTTCAGAGCAGATGAGCAGCAGACTTCAAAGTCTATACATACACTTTAAACTTTATGTTTTGAATGAAATCTCTTGGTAACACTTTAGTATAGGGACCAATTATCTCTATTAACTAGTTGCTTATTAGCATGCCTATTATTAACATATTGACTGTTTATGAAGCACTTGTATATTCTGCATGAGCATATTCTACATCTCTAATCCTACCCAATACCTAAACTTAACAACTACCTTACTAACTGTTAATAAGCAGCTAATTAGCAGTTTATTGAGGCAAAAGTTGTAGTTAATGGTTTGTTACTACGCTGTAAAAAAAAGAAAAAAAAGAAAAAGTTGAGCCAACTTAAAAGTTTAAGGCAACCAGCTTCAGAAGATTTTTAAGTTTTCTCAACTTATTTTTTTAGGAAATTTTCCAACTTTTTGTTGTATAAACTTAAAACAAGAAGTTGAGAAAACTCAAAAATCTGCTGAAGCTGGTTGCCTTAAACTTTTAAGTTTGCCCAATTTTTTTTCACAGTGTAACGAGAATTGGACCTTAAAATAAAGTGTGTCCAATCTCTTCTTCTCACCAGGGCTGTGCTCAAATATACAGCAAAAACAGTAATATTTATGATTTCTGAAGGATCATGTGACACTGAAGACTTCCAAACTTTTGACAAGTACTGTATATGTAGAAAATAATGACCTCAGATAATTAGCATGAAGTGATGTATTATTTTTCAGGCTTGTTGTATTTGCTGATGTCCTAAAGAGGATCTTACAGAGTTAGACAGTTGTTTTGGTGTGGTGACCAACAGCAGAAACGCCATGTTATATTTAGATTTCCTGGTTGAGTGGCTGCGCACGATGCATGGCATCAAAGGTCCAGCAAGGTAAATGCTACAGCTAGGCCATTAACTAGCCCTCAGAGACATCTCTCACTGTGATTAGGAGAGAAGTGCATGGTTCGAACAAGGTGAGTGTGCAATGAAAGCATATGCTGATATAGAAATAGTTTGATTTCGGTCATGCGTCACAACACTAGCATATAGCTTTTCAAAGGTGAGCTCATTTGGAGAATGTAAAGAAGTCGAGCTTTAGCCTTCTATATAAAGCAATGTGTTTATAAAATATATATATTGTGTATATACTGTATATTCTTTTCAGATGAAGCTTTACGTGACAGTACATTGATGAGTTTATCGACCGTTCGTGAAAAGCAAAGCATTCTATGAAACAGGCCTCGGCGTAAGAAGCGTAACCTCAATACTGTGTGACACTGAGATGATGTCCAGAATCTGGCTTTGATGTGCACTGTGTTGTGTGTTACAGCTGGTAGAACATTATTCGTACAAGCCTGACGGCCTGCTCCGAGTGCTCACCGAGACCTGCCCGAGACCGTCACAGGAGTCATTTGTAAGTACACTCACATCTCTATCAAACGCAGCAGTGATAAAGTGTTCTCATATCAGCTTGCTTTAAAGAAAAGACTTGAAAGTGCACTGACGTGTCAGACTATATAAACCACTCACATTCAGGACTGTTGTACTGTTTGAAATATCCACAGATAATTGTTAACTGTTTCACTGAAAATGCACTGAAAATTTTAATTACACTTTTTAACAGTTTATTAAACTTAGTGTAAATTGAAAATAAAGTGGTTCTCAACTGGTGGGTCATGACCCAAAAATATTGCCACAGACAATAGGGAAAGACAATAAGTGCAATAATAAAATGCAACTAACTAAATAATTTACAGACATGGTGATGGTAACAAAATGAGATGGAAGGAAAAATTCCTCAAAGAAACTTTGCATTCACACACAAATAAAAGAGTCACAGAGAAACTTTGAGTTCACTTTTGAAAGTTTTGCTTTACTCCAAGAAACTTGCATGTGATTGCAAAGAAAGCAAACGTTTCCCCAAAAAAACTGGTGTTTAAAAATTTGCATAATTAACTTCCCAGTCGTTCATGAAAGTTTTGCATTCCTCCGAGGCAAAATTTCCCCCAAGAATGTTTGCATTTGTTTGCAAAAATGATGCATTCTTCTGAGAAACATTGCACTTGCTCACAAGGAAAGTTTGTCCAAGGAACTTTGCAGTGGCTCTTAAAAATTTTGCATTCCTCACAAAAGTTTTGTATTTTCCCAAGAAACTTTGCTTGAAAAAAAATTGCATGCGCTTGTTGCGCAAAAGTTGGCCTAAGAAACTTTCTGTTCGCGCGCAAAAGTTTTGCATTCCTCTGTAAATCTTTGCAAGAAACTTTGAATTTGCTCTCAAGGAACACAAAAGTTAGCCAAGAAACTTTCCGTCCAAAAGTTTTGCAAATAGCTGCAAAGTTTCTTGGTGGAATGCAAAACTTTTGCAAGTAACCACAAATGCACTGAAATATAATTTTCCCTCTCATCTGATTTTTTTCCCATCACCATGTTCCAGACAGGAAAACAAAATAAAGCTTATTATATTTCCTCATCCTCAAAAAGTTAGGTGAAAAAAAGAAGAGGAAGAAGCAGATTATGAATGATTAAAGGGATAGTTCACCCAAAAATGAAAATTTGATGTTTATCTGCATACCCCCAGGGCATCCAAGATGTAGGTGACTTTGTTTCTTCAGTAGAACACAAACAAAGATTTTTAACTCAAACCGTTGCAGTCTGTCAGTCATATAATGGCATTCAATGGGACCCACTGCTTTGAGAGTCAATAAAACATACACAGACAAAACCAAATTAAACCCTGCAGCTCGTGACGATACATTGAGGTCTTAAGACACGAAACGATCGGTCTGTGCAAGAAACTGAACAGTGTTTATATCATTTTTTCCCTCTGATCCACCGCAATGTCCAACTGTCCTGAGCGCGTTCACAACAGCTGGCGCATGATCCGTCGCACGTATACCTCACTCATTGTTTAGATCGGTGGATCAGAGGTAAAAAATGATATAAACACTGTTCAGTTTCTTGCACAGACTAATTGTTTCATGTCTTAAGACCTCAGTGTATCGTCACGAGCCACAGGGTTTAATTTGGTTTTGTCTGTGTATGTTATTTTGACTCTCAAAGCAGTGGGTCCCATTGACTGCCATTATATGACTGACAGACTGCAACGGTTTGAGGTTAAAAATCTTCGTTTGTGTTCTACCGAAGAAACAAAGTCACCTACATCTTGGATGCTCTGGGGGTAAGCAGATAAACATCAAATTTTCATTTTTGGGTGAACTATCCCTTTAATGACATCAGGGATAAACATTATATTTCTGACCACAGTTTGTTTTGTGCTTTGAATTATTGGCTGCAAAGAGCATGAAACCTCAAAGTTAAAGACATTAAGAAATGTCACATTTTCTAATGTCACCTAAACTAATTTACACATTACTGGGTTCATGCAGTTTATATAATACATTTAAACATTTGATTTTAAAGACATTTACCCAAGTCACCACTTGACGTCCAGTGTTAAATCTGTGTCCAGAAGTAAAGCCTGCTGAGAACCACTGACCTAGACTGTACAAATCCATTTAACACAAGGACCACTGCAAATGCTATCATGTAAAAGTTGCTGAATGTGTATTGAATTAGTGAGTTTGCAGAGCTAATTATTGAAGAATGGGTCATGGATGTATAGCATTAAATATTAGCATCAAATAGTGTAGGATAAAGAATAACCTAATGCTCTTTAAAATTGTGGTTTCTAGCTAGGTGCCACAGGTGGGATTCTCTCCAGAATCAAATCATACTCCTTCCCCAAACCTGGCCAAAAAAAGGTGCACTAACACACCCCTCTCTTCCTCCCTATCCCCCACTGGCAGTGGTAGGACACCCGCCTTGCTTGCGTGTGGTTTTTGCTTCTAACTTCGCCTGTGGGACGCCTGACCCCCTCTCTGATCTCTTCCTCCATTCACTGCCCTGTCCATCACATCCAATCACCAGCAATAACTCCTCACATTCATATACAGACATAATCAAGTTCTGATTTACACTCAGATAAATTAAAAGAATAGTTGCACATTTTTTGTTGACCCACCTTGATTGCCTCTCCACCTTATTTTTAACATAAGTGTGGGCATGACTATTTTTAATGTGCGAGGCTTCCAGTGTCATTCGCTTCAGTTATTTTAGCTCTACAAAAACAGCTCCTGGTATTGCAAACTTGTATTTGTCATTGTATTTTTTAAATTTATTAGCAAAATCATAAACACATTGTTTTGTATTGCAAATTTACCTTTTACAGTTTACTGCGCATTGTTATTCTTCTAACTATTTTACAGTAGTGGCTAATGAATTGGAAATCTCGCACATTTAAAGAAAATAGCTTACTTCTGCCTTGCAAAATAAGGTGGATATAAGTCAGGGCACATGTGCTCGAGTTTATTTGTATTTTTCTGTAGTTAAATGTTTTTTGTAATAAATATATACTACAACATTAATACTATAGTATTTACGTGGTTTGCTGATCTGAGCTGGTCTTGGGTTTCGGGAACTAAACTGGGAGACCAGCTAATCCAGCTTAGACTGGTTTTAAGATGTTTTTCCAGCAAGGATTTGAAAAACCTAAAGCATTCTTCTTCAACAATAAAAAAACAGAACTGTAAATGGATTTTTATTATGCTAAGCTGAATTGGTAATGTTGGTTACAGTATTTATTCAGAAAATTGCATAATATAATTTTTGGATTTTATTTAGCTCTTACATCCATCAGAGAGAAAAAAAAAACAGTTAACAAACACTAAGACTGGAATAGTCAGCATATTTACTACATATTTAGCTACTTTTAGATACACTACTATTCAAAAATGTGGGTTTTTAGCAAGAATGCATTAAATTGATCAATTTAAGTGAGAGTAAAGACTTTTACATTGTCAATACGAGCTATCATAACACAGATAGCAGCTGTTTATGTTTATTAAGCAACAAAGAAATTTGGCACATCACTATCCACCTTATTTTTGCTGTAAGAGAGAGCGGGCACGGACATTTGTAAATTAAATGTCTCTGGCTTCCGGTGTCATTTGCTTCCAGCTATTTTTAGCTGTAAAAAACAGCTCGTTTTGCTGCTTGATATTGCAAACTGGTGTGTCTTGCCACATTATTTTAATGTATAATCTTAATTATGAACACACTGGTATTTAGTGAAAAGAGTTTACCATTTACGGCACTTTGTTATTCTTCCCTACAGCGGCTAATGACCCGGAAGTCTTCCGCTTACTTCCGCATTGAAAAATAAGGTGGATCATAGATGTTGCCTTCCATCCAGAACTATACATTTGATTATGTTTTAGATGCAATGCATTTGAAGGCATCCTAGTACTTCTGGCACAAAAGAGAGGTAGCATAGTTGTTCTCATTTTTAAGATACCTCTGATGCCACAGTCGACTGGAATCAGTCTGCTGGACACTTTGTATAAGAAGTGCAAAAAGTTGCTGCCTGTGCCAAATGTTTCAGTCGGTCTCCAAATCAATCCGCTTTGAACAAAGGCAACAATCATTTATGTTGATATTGACTTTTTCAGCTTCTAACAGGTGCCATTACCCCAATCATACCTCCATATTTTCATCCTCCTTCTCTGTCACTCCTTTTTAATGATGTAAATGACATAATTATCAATCCTATCTGCAAGAGATCTCTTTTTTTATTTATACACTGTGCGTTGGCTTTTGACCTTTTGGAAGAAGTTTCTCCTCTTCTTCATGGACACTGCTCGCATCACGTATAATGAATTGCCATTCATTTACCATTGAAACATCTCAGTAAATGTAATTACGCATTCAATTCTGATTTAAGGTGCCATGAAGAACACAGGAAAGTTTGGTTTGACCCTATCCCTCTGTCCCATTGATGCATGCAGGCATTTCAGAGAACGTGCCTGTGTCCTATCAGCTTTTTTTATGCGGATCTGTGTATTTTCACAGTTGTAATTGTGTTGTGTGCTTGTAGGTTCATACTGAAAATCCATATAACTTCAGATTAAACCTCAGAGGTGAACTTCCTAAGCCTAATTTATTCAGCGCAGGTTAGTTGACTTGCTTCAACACACCACCACATGTTTAAATGATCTTTAAGTCTAAAATCGTTCTCTTCTGACTAAACTCTCTCACTGTTGTTTTGACAGAGGCTATGCCAATGGACACGCAGGTGTATGAGAGTCCATACGCGGATCCTGAAGAGCTGCGGTCAACGACAGTGAAGCGGAGCGACCTGACTCTGGAAGATGGAGAGTTGGGCTCAGGCAACTTCGGCACTGTCCTGAGAGGAGTCTACCAGATGAAAAAGTCAGTCGACCAAGTTTACCAAGTTGTTATTTTAAGGGTATCAATTCTGTAAATGCTGCCCAAGGTAGTCAGAATTCAGTGTCGGTCAATCAAACCTTTATGGAAGCTCTTATAAGCCTTTATTCTTCTCACTCTTAAAAAATGCAATCAAAATAATGACTATTCTAAAAGCCTGAAATTGTTTAAACAAACAAACAAATCAGTGTTGTGTATTTTTTTTCTTTCTTGCCACCAAGTATTATGGGAAATGAGGTTTGGTCTGCTTCCTCATGTATTGCAGAAGTGTTGAGTTTCCCTCTTAATGGCACTGTTTATGTTTACTCGGCTCATAAATATGATTTCCGACACGACTTGAACAAGTTCAGCTTTCAGCAGAATGGATCTTCTTTTATGTTTGATTCAGGACACAGAAGGTTGTCGCTGTTAAGATCCTGAAGAACGATGATAATAACGCGGCGGTGAAGGACGAGATGCTGCGGGAAGCGAACGTCATGCAGCAGCTGGATAACCCGTACATCGTTCGTATGATCGGCATCTGTGAAGCTGAGAACCTCATGCTGGTCATGGAGCTCGCTGAGCTGGGGCCCCTGCACAAGTACCTCCAGAAGAACAAGTACGCCACGCTCGAAATACTTCAGAACATATGAGAGCTGTGCTGAACTGTGAATATAGTAATATGCATTGATAAGCAGTAACTACATTCACAAGACTTTATTCACGTTAAGCAGCTATTTAACTTTTCTATACAACAACAGTTCATAGAGACCACAGTGAACAAGCCAAAACTCATCATAGTACCTAAAAACTGTGCACTACTGTATATTCCAAGTTTTCTAAAGTCATGATAGCATTGTGTGAGATGCACAGAGAAAATTTGTTTTTCATTTGTTAAAGGTGGGGTAAGCGATTTCTGGAAGCCAATGTTGATATTTGAAATCACCGAAACAAACATGCCCCTACCCCAAAACGTTCTCACCCCTATTTTGATAGCTCCGCCCCACACATACGTAGCCTACGCAACCCAGGCAACGATTAGTTCTGTGAAACAAAGCAAAACCAATGATACACCGTGTCTACACCAGATGCGAGCGGCGCGACAAAATACTAGGCTATAGAAGTCATTATAATCAGTGATGCTGTCTACACTGGATGCTGTGCGGCGCGACAAATCTCCGACAGAAAACTGCTGCCGTGTTCTATTTATGACGTGCTGACACAAATTTCAAATGATTTTCAACGGTCCCTTTATCGCACCCAGTGTAGGCAGACTTTAGCTGTTGCAGCACGTCCGGTGTAGACAGGGTGTTACGAAGAACCAAAGCAACCTCGGCGTCCGATCGCAGGCCTTCCGCTCCTTGAGTTCTCTCCAGCGCTGGAAAACTGATCCCATATTTACACGGGTCCTACTTCTTGTCTTATCGTTCCGCAGTCGTTTACCTCTTTTGTTTTTCATCCACCATCTCTATCTTTCTGTCGCTCGGCTCGACTGTTCACTGAACGCTCTCTCCTCCACATCATGAGTAGACACGCCCCTTACTGCTGATTGGCTACAAGTTTGTTTTGGTACTCGGCCCCGTTTTTGAAAAATTACATACTCCACCTTTAACATTAGTAAATGCATTAGCTCACATGAACTAACAATTATCAATATATTTTTACTGCATTTATTATTCTGTGTGGTAACACTTTAGATCTCATATTCACTATTAATTACTATAGTTTTCCCTCAATAATTTCCTAATTTTCCCTAATCTAAAGTTAGTTACCAGAAATACAATTGTTCATGTTTGTTCACAGTGAATTCATTCATTTTAACAGCTACAACTGTAGATTTTAGAAATTAAGATTAAATACACTCTTAAAAATAAAGGTTCTTTATTGGCATCGATGGTTCCATGTAGAACCTTGAACATCCATGGAACCTTTCAAATGCAGAAAAGGTTCTTTATAGTCGAAACTTTAGATTTTTAAAATGTTTTTAAAAATGGTTCATTTAAGAACTGAAAGGTTCTTTGGGGAACCAAAAATAGTTCTGCTATGGCATCACTACAAAAACACCCTTTTGGAGCCTTTATTTTAAAGAGTGTATAATTAATAAAAAGTATTGTTCATTGGTAGTTCATGTTAAATACTGCAGTTAAATAAAGTTAACAAATGAGGCCTAATTGTAAAGTTGACAAAGTTCCCCTCAATAACAGGTAAGCATTGCATTGAGTGACATGACAAGAACCATTGGTCACACTTACTGTTGTTCTGTGAAATTTCATGGACATTATCTAATCTTTTAAATAATAATTCACAGGACCAGGAGTTTGCTTGGGTTGGTTATGTGAATTGACCAATAGAAAGCTGCTTCATTTGACTTCTGTGTGAGCTGTGCTTCATGCATTGCTACACTATTGCCTTTTTGGCCCACAAAATTTCACCAAAATGACACTAATACTCTTTGCATACAATCCACCTAATGGATTTGAGAAGTTAATGTATTTGGTTATTGGTTTTGGAGCAGTAACTGGGTTTGTGCAGCTTCATGAGTTATAAACAATAGCAGCCGTGCATTTACTGAATTTCTATTTCTACTGATTTTCTCTTCTGAACTGTTTTGATTCATTTTAAATCAATTTTTAAATCATTTAAAAAGTTTTTAAATTCCTTGGTTTTATTGTTGTGATAATTTTTTATTTCCTTTTATGTAAAGCACTTTGAATCACCATTGTGTATGAAATGTGCTACATAAATAAACTTGCCTTGCCTGGCCTATTGTTAACAGCTTTTCACTTTGTGTGTTTTCAGACACATCTCTATGAAGAACATCACAGAGCTGGTTCATCAGGTCTCTATGGGAATGAAATATCTGGAGGAGCACAACTTTGTTCACAGAGATCTTGCAGCCAGGAACGTGCTTTTAGTCACTCAGCACTATGCCAAGATCAGCGACTTCGGACTCTCTAAAGCCCTGACAGAAGATGAGAACTATTACAAGGTATAGTCACCAGAAACTAATCGCATACGTGCTTCACATACAAGTAAGAACGAAAGCCCTTTTACAGTCAGGTCCATAAATATTGGGACATCGACACAATTCTAACATTTTTGGCTCTATACACCACCACAATGGATTTCAAATGAAACGAAC
>JAFVLL020016268.1:0-33725 GCA_021397915.2 Tor tambroides
AAAAAATAAGTTTTTTTTTTTTTTTTTTTTTTTTTTAAATAAACAAGTAGATAGAATAGGCCATTCCACCAGGTTGGAACAGTTAATGAAAAAGTCTGTGATATATATATTTGTAATAATTACAAAGATGATATGGAACAGTTTCACAACATTGCGACAGACTTGTGAATGTATGTGTATCAATACTATGTAATTTGAAGATTAGATACTAAGTAGAAGGTTTCACTCCAGCAGGGCTGACTCCACAGTTAGTACTCAATAGCATTAATAACTGTTAAATCTCTACTAGATGTGATGCTGACTTCTTTACTACTTTCAGTGCATGTCTGGTTTATTTGTGCAAGACAAATAATAATAGCAACAGTAATAATAATATAATTATGGAGTTATAAAATGTGAGTAAAAAGAAATGTGGAACTGTAGAGCACAGTTCTTGAAAAAGGTATGCCCTGTTTCTGATTAATTTTGATCACTTGTAGCATTTCACAGTATTATAATATATATTCTGCTTAGGTAATGAATGGTGTATATCTTAGAGCTATAATTTTAGGTTATGTGTATTTCACAAGCATATTTAATCTCTGTTATGACTGGATCAGTCAGTAAGAAATATGTGTCACAACAAATTCATCGCCTGCAAAACTATCTGTTGCAGTAGGCCTACTACAGGTGTTTAGGAAAGTGGTGTGGTGGTTTTGGAAATTTTAGTGTTTTTAGTGATACTTTAGTGTTAAATCCAAGGGTCCTTTTACCTATGTGGCCTTTAGCCTCATAGAGACCTGTATGTTTTTCAGTTTGAGGGGTTCATTGTGAAGAAGTTTTTGGATCAAACTGATTCATAAATTAAAATTACATCAGCAACAAAACTCTGTTTAACACTAGGCTATTTAAAGCTGCACAACATTAAGATGAAAGATCATGACTAGTTCTTCAAGGCTTCTTAAGAAAGTAACAAAGCCTGCCAGTCTCAGTACCAAAACGATATTATACATAAATATTATACATAAAATGACCCATAGACAACAGAAAAGTTAATAATGCAATGACAACTAAAAAGACATCTTCCTATATATTCTCAAACACCTTTTTCCACGTGTACATGGATGTACTTTACAATTGAGTGGACGAGACGTCCCTCTACTGGAGAACTGCCGCACTCGGATGTGGCGCGACGCCGTTGCTAAGAGGATTAAACCGCAACGCTGATTGGTTGAGCTGCACAAGCGAACCAATAGGAGGAGTTGTTATATTTAAAGGTTTTCATGGAGAGCGTCTAGTTACGTGAAGTTGAGTTAAAGCTAATGAGATTTCGATGACAAATAATGTGTTTTTATAAAAATAACTGATAAACTCTGTCAGTTTCTCTCTTGAAACATAGCTTAGCCACACGATATTTCTGAAATGAGCAGTCCTGTCCGCGGTTTTCATAAATCGTAATGTCAAATCTCTCACCGAATCGAGAAAGTTTGCAGAGGACCATGTCATCCAAATTCAACTTCAGCTTTAGAAGAAGAGAGAAGAAAGAATTTGTAAGTTTTCTATCGCGTAAATATAATAATATAACTTACATTTGGTGGTGAGCTAATTTAGCTGCTAAAAGCCCGTGTTACTAAGCAACCTATAAAAAGACACATTAAATCAGACCTCAGTATTTATTTTGTTAGTAGTGGCACTGGGTTGCCTTAAGATGTGTATCCTGTGATGTAGTTGTGTCGTAAATGTAATCCTGTGTGGTGTTGTGGTTGTTTAGCGGAATATAGCTCATGGCTTGATCCCTGCTGCCACCATTGCCCCCAGACCTGCTGTTCCCCGCACTCCTCCCCCACGAAGCCCCAACCTCTCTCCAGAGAGACCCAGGTATACCCACATATCATATCCCTCATGTCCATTCGTATCACTTTTGTTCTCCTCCATCACTTTTCTCATCTCTCAATGCATTTATGATCTTGAGAATCTCACTCATCGTTAGCCATTATGTTTTTATACAAATAACCTACAACATAGCTGTTTCTGGCTATCTGGATAATTGTAACAGGTCTGCCTTGGCAGCTGCCATATTATCTTCCTCCCTGATGGGCCGCACTGTTGCCATTCCTCCTCCACGCCAAAGGTCTTACTCTGAGAGTGATTGTTCACGTGCAGACAGCCAAACAGGCTTTGAGCCCTATGCTGCCACAGCACTTTATACCAGGTATTATAGTGCACATACACTTTTTACATTATACACAGTATTATAGTTTCATTGTCCTAACCTTTTATTTTGTGGGTGGGCCCCCTTTGACATAAAGTATTTACTTGAAGTACCCCTGAGAGTTTAAGTTAATATTTCAATAATCTGCATGTTTTGTAAGTGTTTTATCTTAATTGCTTTTATTTAAGCTTATTTATCTATTTTAATTTGACATTTTTAGCATTTAATTGATTTAATTAATCACACCCCCTTGCCGTTTCCTCACAAACCCCAGTTTGGCAAACCTTGACCTAAATAAACTGGCCCTTTTTTTTACTCTTTTAGAGGAATAGTTCGCCTAAAAATGAAAATGTTAGTGAATTTTCATGATGAACATGATTAACAGCATTGATTATATGTTGTTATCAGAATGATATTAATGTAAGGCAAATTAAGCAGTACTGACCCTCAAGTCATTCTAAACCCATATGACTTACTTTCTTCAATAAAAACATTTTTTTTTTACTTAAAAAAACCTGGTGCCCTTTTCAATGTGTGAAAATGAATGAGGACTCAGAAATTGTTGTAAAAGAATGTGACTTGAAAAGACTTGAAAATGACTTGTGTTCTAAGTCTTCTGAAGCCATAGGATAGCTTGTGAAGAACAGACCAATATTTAAGTTATTCACTCGTTATTCTCACCTTAGCATGTTATCAATTGAATATCACATCTATCTGCCTGTCACACAAAGCTATTGTATGACTTCAGAAGACTTGAAATATAGTTTAAGTCATATGGACCACTTTTATGATACTTCTGTGGTGCTTTATTATCATTTTTGAAGTTTGAAAGCAACTAGTTTAGTCTTTTGTAATTTCTCCTTTTGTGTTTCATGGAGGGAAGAACATTATAATGAAACAAGGGTGAGTTTCATTTTTGCGGGAACTAATCCTTTAAGCGTCTGAAAGCACAATCTTTATTATTACACCAGAATGACTTCTAATAAGGCTAATACAGCAGATTGCATTGATTGTAAGTGTATAGGCACTGTTGGTTCAGCAGGAGGCAAAGTAGTTTACTTACACATTTAGTCTTTGGTCTGATAGGATGTGTTACAGATAGTGGTTAAAACAGCATTAGCTGTCGTCGCATTTTATGCAATTCAAATATGTCAGCTTCACTTTCTTAAGCGAGACATGTAAAATAATGTATTTGCTCTCTCACTTTAGAGACAACTGGCCAGATTCAGTGACAGGAAGACCCCCTGTGCCTTCCCCAGGACATTCTGATGATGACGAAGATGATGACAGTGATGAAATGGAGGGAGATGAAGATCATGTATATCAGTCCCTTGAGAGACAGAGCAGAGCTGATGACATAAATGTTGTTTATGCCATGCCATTAAAACACAGGAAGGTACAGTAGTGTTTGTATGTTTGGTTGGGTCTGTGTGTGGAGTGCTTTGTCCTGTTAAACATTTGATGCATTTACTAATATTCACCATGAGGTGGAGCTTCTGGTTCATTCAGATCCTGCTCTAAATCAATACCTAGTCTGAGATCATAAAGAAATTAAAGAATTAAAATCTGATTAAATAGTTTTCTGTTAGTTTGTGGCTTTTAACCACCCCTTATCCTGTATTTATGCTCAATATTATGTATATTATATATCTATGTTGACTGGCTGAATGAATCTCTCTGTCAGGGCGAGACCGATTCAGACGTTGATGAAGAGACAGAAGACTCTGCATTTGATATTGTGTCTCCCCTACAGACTGAAGGTTAGAAGTAACAAAGAGTTTTAAAATATACTTATATTTATGAAAGTCTTTTATGCTCAACAAGGCTGCATTTATTTGAGCAAAAAATGCAACAAAATAGTAGTTTTGTTTGTAGTCTGTTTTCTCTTTGAATACATTTTAAAATGTAATTTATCCCTGTGATGAAAAAGCTGAATTTTCAACAGCCATTACTTCAGTCTTATGTCATATGATCCTTAAGGCTGATTTGATGCCGCGATGAATCCATATAATTTTTTTTCAGGAGTCTTTGATGAATAGAAAGTTGAAACAAAGTAATTATTCAAAACATAAATCTTTTGTAACAATTTTAAAGTTAGTCTACCGTCGCTTTTGATCAATTAAATACATCTTTGCTGAATAAAAGTACTCATTTCTATTTTCTAATTTCTAATAGAAATCTTGCTGACCTCAAACTTATGAACAGTAGTGCATATTCTTATTATTTAAATATTAATGTGTCACATCTCACATCTTGCTCTCATAACAATTTTATTGACTTTGAGAGCCCTGGTAATTTTGCAACTTGATGGCTATAATTAATAAAATTTTGTATTTCAGAGGAAATTGTGGTTCAGGAAGAAGCAGCTAAAATGGTAAGAGAACCTCTCTTCACATCAGCTGTAATGAGAACCTGGAGTCATTATTTTGATTAAGTTAATTCAGGGTTCAAAGCTAATTTTTAATGCTGCTATAGGAATGTCAATTATGTTGTGGATTGGTCTGACTCTGGAATAAAGGTCATTCTGCCCCAGGGCTCAACAAATTCTCTCAAGACAGGGGAAAATGACACTGGCATGAAAGGGTGAGGTTAAGAGCACAAAGGTTGTTATCAGTGAAGGAATGTGAATGAAAATCAGACAAGACGAGAGAGAGAGTGGGAAGGTGTTTAGACTGGATGGGAACATGAGAGGAAGTTTATTAATAAACTCAGCTATTTCTGACAAAAGAGACTATCATAACCATTCTGATTCACTATTCAGTAAGTGGCTCTCTGATATGACCGCTAATACATCTATACATTCACACACACACACACACACACACACACACACACACACACACACACACACACACACACACACACACAATTAGGCCTTGTGAACCTGTGCTTGGTTAATATAAAGACACACGTACGCACATGCACACACTGACCAGCCGCTTGCTGCCTCATAACTCCATGTTGTCAGATCTGAATGCTACCATGTAGGTGCTTTGAGACCTTTAGCAGAGGATCTGTAATCTCATCTCTTAATGAGGAAAATTGCTCATTAGTAGAGATGAACTGCCTCTAATGAGCGAGCACTGTGCACTTTTCACTATTAGATATATTTAGTAATGCAGTCTGCCTTCAGTCTGTGGTCTTTGATATTCTGCAGTAAGAACCCTTTAATCAGTTAACTTCCCTCTGTCTCCATAGCAGCCATCATCGCTACGACAACCTAGATCGAGCTCTCGTGGGAGCATGGCTTCTCCAGGTACTTCCCCTGTCTGTCATACATTATCCATCACAACAGCTGAACTCCACAGCAAATCATGTGCAATGTCACCTGTGCTAATTTCAGAATCTTTTTGTCAGTCAGTGTGAAACGTGCCCCCTTTTTAGGAATCCTCAAGGCTTTGAAAGAAAAGCATCATTTCTGTTTCATTTTGGCAGAGAGCAAATTAAGGACATTGTGAACACCTAATTGATATCAAATTTATTCAGGCATGGCTTTCAACAGACTGGAGACAAATGAAGTGGTTACTGTGTGATACATTTGTGAGAGGCTCATTGAAGTTTCCTGAAGAAAAAAAAAACAGAATAAAGTCTCTGCCAATTTAACAAACGTCTTCTCATCAGCTCCTCTCACAAGCTTATTGAGATATGAGAGAGATGAGGCTATAACTATAATGACTATGAGGACGGAGACTGGAGTTACCTTGATATTTGTCTTGATATATTCCCTGCTTCTCCTCTTCCTCCACTGCAGTAATTTTGTTTCTTTTTATTGTTCACATAGTGGTGACAGTAAAGAGTTTTTAAACTTACTCATTAAGAAGTTGTTAAAGAGGAATTTGCTATTATTTATTTAAGATTTAAATGTACAGTAAGTATGCTGTGTGCTGTGTTGATTATTAGGCGTGAAGCACATCAACTGTGCATTACACTGACAAATGCAAGATATGCCAATATTTGTCTTGTGTAAGCAGACAATTATCTTTTTTGTAAGTCAGTTAATGGAACTCTTGCTTTTGGCCGAAGAAAGAATACACAATGCAAATGATGAACATTTCTGAAGGTGTGTAGTGTGCACACTTTACCAGACATGCTACATGTGTCCTGTTGGCGTTTAATTCGTTCGTGCTTTGACCTGTGATGTTCTAACTCCAAAAATAGTTTACTCAAATTAAGTGTTTTTGAAAAAGTGGAATTTAACCAAGTGGAATACGTTTTGTTGTGCCTGTAACTCTCAGACTTAGAAGAGCTGCCCAAATTTTTAATTTTCAGATCTGATGTCTCTTCTTGTCCTGTGGTATTATGGGACAGCAGTGTCCACTGTTTGCACACTCAAAGGCTTAGTTCACCCCTTTTTTTTTTTTTTAAATACCCTGCTCATGCTTGTCCATATAATGGCAAGTGAATAGCGACAAGCTTCAGACATGATCAGGGAATGATCCCATGTGACTCATGTCATATATATATTTATATATATCAAATGTTTTGCGTGCATGAGATAGGGATTGGTGACAAAAACAAACCAAAATGTAATTTATTATTTGAAGAAAATCCTGACCTTGGCCATTGGTCTGCGGTGCATGACTGCGCATTCATGAGACTGTATTAATGCCACAGTTTACTCTGGCTTGCCAAGGAAAAGCACACATGTACAGTGTTTTGATACATCAAGATAGAAACATGACACAAAGCACACAGTATACATGCCATTTTTGTTTTTCTTCAAGCCCACTCATGCACCTCCAGAGCACTTGGAATATATGGCACAAGTAGCATGGGATCATGGGATTAAATTTGAAGCTGGTTGCAACTCTGCCACTATATGGAAGAGTGTGAGAATTACTTTTTTTTTTTTTTTACATTTCCGAATGTTTGTTTGTTTATTTGTTTTCTTAAATGGTCAGAAAAAAAGTAAGGACATGACTTGTGGGCGTCAATGTTACTGTTCATGTTACTATTATTTTTACAGTACATGGTATTCAATACCCAGTATATTTTTTTTGTTGCAATACACTGTTTTTCATATATTGTGCTTTTTATATGAGGTTACCAACAAATTTTGTGTTTCATTATAATGATATAGTGGAATTCAAGTGGCAGATGCAAGCAAATGATCAAGTAGCAGATGCAAGCAGACCAGCATTAGTTTAGACTAGTGGAAGAGCATTGCAGGAAGGATGGATTTACCCTCTGAAATAGAGCATGAAACAGCAGGTCTGGGCAGTTGCTGCAAAGTGATCAATGGACAACTGCCAAGCTTTTTATGCACTAGCAGACAAAGGCTATGTCACCTTTAACAGCAACAGAGACTTCCAGTGAAGGAAAAACTTTGCTGGAGGAGGAGGTGAGGATGACCTTGAGGTCTGATCTAGGGCTGAGATGTCAGTCTGTGTTTGTAATGTTAGAGTCCGAAGGCACAGACAGATCAAGGAGAATTAAATCTAGATTAGAAGCAAGGATGATACAGCTCCACTAGGAGTCACAATATGGGCTTTTCAGCTCTACATCCAATTTTAAGGTTTGTGAGAGTCAAGCAAAATGTCTTTTGAAAGGATGTTTGACGTGATTTAATATCAAGACTGCAGTCTGTCTTTTAATTCCCACTTTTAATATTGTACAGGATAGAGTCACTGTTTAGTGAAATAAAAAATTCTATTGTCATTTACTCAAGTCCCCTCATGTCGTTATGACATTACTTCTTGTAACTGCAAAAGAATATCTTTTTTTTCATTGCATTTTAAGTGGATCAGTGAGTGAACTAGATCAGTCTGATTAGTGAATAAATCCTTTCAGTTCAGATCAGTTTTGTGAACCAGATCAAGCAAATTATTAAAAGCACAACAGAACTATTCATTTAGATTAATTTATATTGCAGATTGATTATCACAACTACTTTAATGAATGTGCCAAGGACGGCTAATGTAATTTTTAAGTGAATAATGACGGTCACACAGGGTTGACGAGTATGATGTCAAAAGACTTGGTATACAGTACTCAAACCTAAATGAACCACCGTTATGATACTTTAGGGTGCTTTTGTATCCTCTCTGAAGCTTCATCCTTGAAAGCATTAGAGCCCATTAATTAAAAATCGCATGCATAAAATGACCTGTGCAGTTTTTCCAAATTTCTCCTTTTGTGCTCAATGAAAGAAATAGGGGTTTAGAGCTGCATGACGGGGATTTTTTTTTCATGTTTGAATGAATTCCTTAAATAATGGAGAAGTGGTCTGGGAAAAGGTCAGCTAGCTAGCTAGCTTCAACAGAAGTGACCTTGTGATATAGTAAGGCAAGGCAAGGCAAGGCAAGTTTATTTATATAGCACATTTCATACACAGTGGTAATTCAAAGTGCTTTACATAAAAGGAAGTAAAATAGTCATTAAAAAAATAATCACAGCAATAAAAACAAGAAATTAAAAATAATAAAGACATGGAATTAGAAATTGATTTAAAATGAATTTAAAATAGAAATAAAAAATGATTATACATAAAATACAGTGCAGTCAGTTCGGACGTAGCACAGTGCTCATTCAACAAATGCATAGCTAAACAGATGAGTTTTGAGTCTGGATTTAAATGTGGCTAATGTTTTAGCACATCTGATCTCTTCTGGAAGCTGGTTCCAACTGCGGGTGGCATAATAGCTAAAAGCGGACTCCCCTTGTTTGGTGTGAACCCTTGGTATTTCTAACTGACTCGATCCTAATGATCTGAGTGGTCTGTTAGGTTTATATTCAGTGAGCATATCAGCAATGTATTTAGGTCCTAGGCCATTGAGTGACTTATAAATGAGTAAAAGTACTTTAAAATCAATCCTAAATGTAACTGGAAGCCAGTGTAAGGACCTGAGGACTGGTGTGATATGCTCAGATTTTCTGGTTCTAGTCAGAAGTCAAGTCAGAAGTCTGGTTCTAGTAGTCAACATCCGTAGGTCATTTGAAGATTATGAAGACCTCAGCATTCAGAGAGGATGAAAGAGGGTTAGCAGTGTGTTGCGGAGGGATGGAGAATGATCTATGTGGGATGTAATGCATATGTTAATTGTGAAATGATGACACAATGTCTCTGTGCATCTTATGTTTTCATCCACTTCTTACCTGATCCGTGCATTTTGTGGTGGTTTGTGGTTCTGATTTCCAAGGACTTGAAGTGAAGTAGCAAGAGAGTTCAGAAACAAAGTACACCACAAGAGGTTTAAGTGGTTAGTGTTTGGGGGGAATGTTACAGCTTTTATAGGTGTCAACAGAAGGAATCACTCAGTAGTCTGAGAAAGTGATTGAAGCAGGTGAGAAGCCATAGAGGATTTCACTGAAGCTGTCTGTGGTTAGGAGACCGGAAGGTGTGAGACTGTAGGTGTGAGATTCAAGGGTAATCAGACAAATGAAGGGTATGAGAGTAAGCGTGAGGGAGAAGCAACTGATACAATAATGAGGTTAGTTGCTGGCTATGTGTTTTTTGGCAGACAAATGGATGTGAAGGAGAAATGGTATAAGGAGATGCTGAATTAAAGTAAGTAAAGTAAAGAGACATTCATTATATCTGTGTTCACTGTTCAGTAAATATATGAATAGGCATGAGCATTTCTGGACACAAAAATAAAAACGTACACGACATTCACATTTTTTTGAAAGAAATTAATACTATTATTCATCAAAGATAATACTACTACTAATAATACTACTAATAATACTTCATAATACTATTATTCATTATTCATCATACTATTAAACTAATCAAATTTGAAATATTTCTATTTCAAAAAATGCTGTTCATTTGAACTTTCTATTCATCAAAGAATTAAGCAGTGTGATTTTCAGCACTGATGATAGTAAGAAATGTTTCTTGAGCACCATTCTAATATGCTGATTTAGTTTCTGAAGGATCATGTACCCCTGAAGACCGGAGTAATGTCTGCTAATATATTTTAAAATAGAAAATAGTTATTTAAATTGTAATAATATTTCACAATGTTACTGTTTGTACTATTTTTGATCAAATAAATGCAGCCTTGGTGAGAATAAGATACTTCTTTCAAAAACATTAAGAAATTATGACCAAGCTTTTGAAGGGTATAGAAAATGTATTTTTAATTTAGATGATGGACTACCATCATTAACAACTCATTTACTCACTTACTTATCACTCTCTAATTCTCTTGTACAGTTGCTCATTTATTTGCCCAATCAATTTATCATTTATTTACTACGTCACTCACCTCCTTGTTTTATAAATGTTTTTTTTTTCATATTGTTTTTGGCAGAGCTTAATGATGACTGGAGCGCTCAATCTCCCAGATCAATGAATACTTCAAAAAGGAAGACGTCACGGATGAAGGAGAGTCCAGTGAGAGGGAAACAGAGAGACGTCAGTCCAGGTGAGGGGGCATGAACTCTACTCTTCGACATCTGACCTTTCCAGCTCTTTTGTCTTTTCAGTCAGTAATTTTGAAGCTAAAATCCCTTGAGTACTGGTAAAGTAATTGTAATGCATGGCCCGGAGTGACTTATTGCTTCATTTAGATGTTCAATAAACAATTAAATGTATTACTGGTATTTTACGGCTTAGAACCAGACTTATCCCACCAGATTTAAATAGATTGTCAGGACAATTCTAGGTAAAGGCTAGAGCACAAAAGACAAATGAAAGAAACTAATGAACTAGATGTCAATAGTTGTATTAGTTATTTAATAATATTAAGCTTGTCTGTCTCTAATTCATTGTTTATGCTGTTTATTTTCATTTTCATCTGTGGTAATTTGATAAGGCTGTCCTTAAGATCAGCCAGACTAATAGAATGAATATATTGAGGAATCTCAACAGACTATATAGTGCCAGACTCGTTAATGTGTATAAGGACTAAACAGATGGTCATAAACATTGTACTGTTTTACATCAAATGGAATTAATATAGTCCATCTTAAAAAGTAAATCAGTCAGCCCAAGAAACTATCACATACAACGTCAAACCTTCACATAATCCTGTCTTCTCCTTCTTTTCTCTTCTGTCACATTTTCATTTCTTTGTGTTCTGCTGGTTTTTTTTTTTTGAATGCAATCCTTCTTACTGTCCTGTCTTTTAGGGATGTAACGATTCACTCAACTCACGATTCGATTCACGATTTCGATTTCACGATTCCATTTTCTCACGATTTAAAAAAAAAATGAGATTGAAGACATAATACAGTAAATGAAAAGGTGTCCTTTTATTAGGCTACGTTTCTTGGTGAAATTGAACAATAACAAAACTAAATTGAAATTTTAAAACAAACCCCAAATCAAATAAGTTACACAAATAAAAGAAATCTCTTCATATAAACAAACTAAGGCTTTGTCTGTGCTCTTTCTATTTAAAATTAGAGGCAACCACTGCATTTTAATCATGATCCAAACAAAGATGCGGCATACATGCAGCATGAGCAGTTTTTAATCTAAATTAGACTGTATAATTTCGAAATTTGAAGCAAAAACAGAATGGTCTGACTTTAGTTTTGTGAAACTATACTACATAAAACATATCTGAACGAAACAGCAGACGGGCTGAATGAGACGCAAATTCACTCTCTCTCTCTCTCGCATGTGCCGCTTATGAACAGCAAAGATATAGTGTTTCCTGGGTTACCGCTGTAAACAAAGCAGAGCTGCGCTTATGAACACTACTTTAATATGCATCGTTCAGAGGCAAGATGAAAAGAAAATACCACGTAAACTTTTCTAAAAACAGTCAGCTCCCCTCAGAGAAACATTCATATAAACTCCTAACGTTACTGCAATTGTATCGCGATTTGTTTGGCATCTCAACCGATTTGAATCGTCACATATTTGAATCGATTTTCAACCGGCTCGCGGTTAATCATTACATCCCTACTGTCTTTGCATTTTGTGCTCTTGTTGGTGGTGTGTTATGTTGTGCTGATGCTGTGTTCTGTTTTCTGTTTTGTTTTGTATTGTTCTGTTTTCATATTCGTGTGTAATGTATTTGCTTTTCTGTGCTGTGGTTTTTATTCTGCGTGTGGCTGTGCTGTGTGGTGCAGAGGCCAGTGAAGTGTTGTGCAGTACGCTAGAGGTGCAGCAAGCACTTGTAAAGGAGCTGAGGGAGCAAACTCAAATTCTGGCCCAGGAGAAAGAGACGCTGGAGAAGAGATGTTTACAACAGAGTCAGCACATAGAGCATCTCCAGCAGGAGCTCTGCCACTCTCACACAGAGAGAGGAAACTCCACAGGTGCCTCCTCACTTGCTGCTATACATCCCACAGCGCTAACAGAGCCTGTCCAACATTAAAGGGATCGTTTTCCCAAAAATGAAAATTCTGTCATCATTTACTTACTCTCGTGTTGCTCCAGATCCATATGACTTTCTTTCTTTTGCGGGAGGTGAATTTTTGAAGAATATTCTGGCCACTTTTTCATTATAATGTAATAAAATGAAAGAAGACTGGGGCCCTAAAATCACAGTTTTTGTATGACATCAGAAGACTTTGGATTATGCTTGTATGGACCACTTTAATGATGCTTTTATAAAATTTTAACCATAGTTTTGTGTCCTTTTGTAAGATTGAAAGCTCCAGTCACCATTCATCAAACACCAAGCATGACTTGCAGAGTCTTCATAAATGATCCTTTTTAAGGGAAAAAATATCATACAGCTTTTGGAATAGAGAAGGAGTAAACAGTGACAGAATTTTCATTTTTGGGTGACTTATGCCTTTAAGCAACCTACTGTGGAACAAAATCTACATTGCAAATAGGCATAATCTTCAGTGTATGCCTACTTCAATTCAAGCAGTTTTTTTTGAGCAGCAATTTTTGACAACTGAGCTGTAAAGTCACTTAAACAAGCCATTTTTAATGAGACTTATGCTTGATTCATACTCATTGGCCCCTTTATTAGGTACAACTTTCTAATTCTGGGTAGGATCTCTAGAACAGCAGTCTTACTTTTTATGGTTCCCATATGATAGCATTACACAGCTGCACATTCAGGCATATTTTTACACTATTTTTTGTGAATAGTGTCTAGAAACTGTTGTGCACAAAAATCCCAGCAGGTCAGCAGTTTTTGAGATACTGAATCCACTCCAGCAGTGACCAACAATCATTCCACAGTCAAATTCACTTAGATCACATTTCTTCCCTCATCTGTGCTTGGTTTTAAACAAATGCTGACGCTTTTGAAAACACCTGCATGCTGTGATTGCTGTTCTATGATTATCTGATAAATTATTTGCATTCACCAGCATGTGTACCTAATAAAGTGGCAACCTATACTACAGGCATTTTATGTCTCAGGGTTGATTTTTATTAAATATAATAAATTTAAACGTTTTTCTTTTATTTTATATGAAGGTCACGTCTTTAAAACTGTTTAGCATCGCTTCATTATTTGACATTTTTTCAAATACCTTTTATACTTAGATTTTATTATTTTACTGTTGTCCCAGACTAAGACTTTTTATGTTAAAATATGAAAAACCATCAAAAATGATTAATATGGCATCCTGAAGAAGGCCTTTGTCTAAACGTGAGTGCAGCCCATTTATTCAAAATTGTCTGTTGTAAGTCAGGTTTTTTAAAAAAAATTATTTTATGCAGTTTCCGTGCTGCATCATTGGATGCAATTTTCTTATGTTACATTTGTAAAATTATGATAAGAGGAGTGAAATAAACGAACAATTTCAGTGTTTATTGTTTAATGTTCACACAACTGTCCTTCAGTTGTGGCATCATTCTCATCACAACCAACAATTTATCCCCTAGTAACATTTTTCCAAAAAATGTTCTACCTGGTTACCAAGGAGATAACAGTGACAGTGAAGAGATGATTTATGAGACATGTGATGTGTGCAGAAAACAAAACAAAACAAATTGGGAGAAATATCACTTGTGAACATGGTATGTAAAATAATAATAAACCTGATATTGTACCTAATGAAATTAGCCTTGAGACAAATTAGCCTTAAGATGTAATTTAATATAATTATGCTTGATCCTGGCTGTTCAGGTGAGGAAAAATTTATTGATAGAATTCTCCCATGATACATGTACATACATTTCTAGAAGACCCAAAGTGCCCATAGTAGAAGAAACACCCATATGTATACATTTCTGGGTGGGAGTTCTTGCCTGAGCTTTTTTTTTTTTTCTGGATTAGTAGTGTGTGGCTTTGCATAAATCAGCTCTGATCTAACTATGTGCAGTTGTATGTGTGTGTTTGTGTATAGGTGAGAGCTCTGAGTTACAGAATCTGAGGCAGCAGGCTCAGGAGTTGGTGGATGAGAATGATGGGCTGAAGATTACAGTTCACCATCTCAATGTGGAGCTCAGCAGATACCAGGCCAGATTTCGACCACTCACCAAGGACGAGGTAAAATAGCCCACTGGACACCATTTTCAGAGACAAGTTTGAAAACGTTTTAAAGACAGGTTTCTATGTCGGCACCAATACTCTCATGTTGCTCCAGATCCATATGACTTTCTCTCTTCTGCGGGAGGTGAATTTTTGAAGAATATTCAGGCCACTTTTTCATTATAATGTAATAAAATGAAAGGACTTCATTCTTTCTTTTCCTGTCTTTAAAACATTTTAAAGACAGGTCTATATGTCGGCGCCAATAGCCTCGTGGGCAGTGTGCCGACATATAGTGCCGTTGTGCTTTGGGCGTCCCGAGTTCAAGTCCGGCTCGTGGACCTTTCCCGAAACTGCACAAATAAATCTAAAAATAACCAAAACATAGAGACAGGTCAATAGGCTCAAACCCAGCACTACATTAAAAGAGTCAGGAGTTTCAAAGGTATAGTTCACCCCAAAATGAAAAATCTGTCATTAATTACTCACCCTCATGTCGTTCCAAACCCGTAAGACCTTCTTCACATTCATCTTCAGAACACAAATTAATTAATTTTTGATGAGATCTGAGAGCTCTCTGACCCTCCCATAGACAGCAAGGGTACTATTATGGGTTGGAACGACATGAGGGTGAGTAATTACTGACAGATTTTTCATTTTTGGGTGAACAATCCCTTTAAAATGTTCTACTTTTCGAAAAGTTACACTGAACATTCCCTCCCCTCAACTAAACATAAATATCAATGTGTATGTAATGGATGGGTGATCTGCATTTTTTAATTTTTCGTAAGTTCTCAGAGTTACTCTGTATGAAGAGGACAGAGCTACGATTCTACAAATACACTTTTAAGTGCAAAAGAATATGTGCTGTGCTTTCACATACTGGAAAGAAACATGCCACACAGCCTTTAATTAAAATTCTGGAGATGATTCTCCGAAATGATAAATGTTTGAGTTCATGTACAGGACACTATATCTGCAGTCTCACTTGGCTTATCCTCTGTTTTGATGCGAGAGATCGGTGCTCTGTGATAACTGAAGTTAATTGCTACATATCTGCATAGACTGATTCTGGAGGGCCGCTGGAAACTGTATTTCAGTTTTCTTTATAACTGATGAAAAAGGAATCGGCTCTCAGAATTTGAGTAGTATCTGACACTGACTCCTTTCAGTCTTGCAGGGTGTGATTAGCTGACACCACAGTAATGATATGCAGCTCTTCCTTTCATCTCCCACTTCCTGTTTAATGCAGAGATGATAGTTTGCAGGGTATTATAATTTCAAAGGAGCATTAACCAGTGAGAGGTTGAGATCAGATCTATGTGTGTGTGTGTGTGTGTGTGTGTGTGTGTGTGGAATCAGAGATTGTTTCTGCTTTGTCCTTGCGTGTGGCTTGTCCTAGACTTATGAACGTAGCCTTAGTTATCTTCTAGCACCTCTGAAATGGTGGGCAGCTAAGAAATGCCCGGAAGTTATGTAGACCTTTATTTAAATGCATCAATGTTAACGCTTTGATGATAACGTTTAAATATGCCTGGATTTGCATGCAGGAGCATAATATCAGAAAGAGCCCTGTAACTAAAGCCTGGAATACACTACGTGATTTTTGCCCCGATTTTCCCCCGATTTTCCAGTCTAAACAAGTCGACGCTAGTTGAGGAAAGTCAGAGCCAGTCTGCAGATTACAGCTGACAGATTCCACAGAAAATCACGTAGTGTATGATGGTCACAGACTCCGATTTTTTAGCTTCAGACTTTGATTCTATCCAGTCGGAGGATATCAAACATGTTTGATATTTTCAGCCGATTTTAGAACACATATGTTTTCATTTGTCATGCGTCTCCTAGCAACAAGGTGCACGTTTCTGCGTGAGTTGGTTGTGGTCGGAACAACTTTAAAGTCTGGTAGTGTATGATCCTCGGTCGCGTAGTGTATGATGCCCAGTTTTCCTTTGTCACTATTTACAAAGTCGGTAAGTGTATGATGCGTAGTGTTTTTAAAATCTGTTCAGATTTTAAAAGTCGTGTAGTGTATTCCAGCCTTAAACAGCTGAGTTGTTGTAAGTTTTATGAGCCTTTATGCAGTGAATAATAAGTGGAAAGCACTCAGAGGAATTGCATAACTGAGCTTCTTTAACACAGCCTCAGAAGAGTTTGACAGCCCGAAAGCACCGTGACCTCTTTGCTGTCCATCTTTGAAGGATCAAAGATCTCAGATTTGTCCCGCTGGTTTCATTTTATTAAGGAGGAAGGACCAGATTAAGCTTATTTCATATTGATGACGGCTGTCTGAACTTTGAGCCTGTCTGGCTCACTGGTTCACCGAGAGAATGGCTCTTCTGATTGCACAGATACTTCAGTATAATATATTAATCTGCTTTTCATTCATCTGTACAATATTCAGATCCCTGACATGCTCCTCATTTTAAGATGAGCTTAGGGCGAACAGTCCCTAACCGCAATGAATTAGACATCTGCTAATCACACAACTGAAGCTCTTTCTCAAATATTCCAGTTCCCATTTTCACCTCTCAGGAGGTTTCTGTTAATATTTTAAATGTAAAAAATGATCACATCAGTTCTGTTCATTTTGTGCAATTGAACATTTGACTGTCCTTGACTCTTGAACCCTCGTTGTTAAAAGACCGACTTTAATTTGAGCACTGGTGTGTGGTTGGGCAGATGCGAGCGGATGGGGAGAGAGGAGACAATCGGCAGGCTAAATATACTCTGTCGCTTTAGTTTCAGGTCAGTAGCCTGGATCTCACTCTCTCTTCTGCTCTTTCTCTCCCGCTGCCCCTCCTTCCATCTCAGCAGGATTGAAATTTAAGGAAATTTGGTCAGTTGTCACATGGGCTTTATTTAAAGAAGACACAGACACATGCTGTACTTCTGAAACTAGGCTCTCTGTCTCCTTCTCACTCCATCCACCAGCCTTTGCTTTTTTACAGTACTGTTGATTGCTTCCCTTTCTAGCCTTAAGTGGATCAGTGTAACGCTGAATGTGTCTGAACACTCTGTTGAGGGAGCGGGCTGCAGGAAGCGTGTCCTGGAGGGCTGCTGGAGTGATTAGGGCAGTGGCTGGCAACACTGCTGCAATGTGATTGAGTTATTAAGTCTGGGGAATCTCAGCAGTGTTACTTTTACTCTAATTAGAGATAAAAAGTACATTGCACACAGGATCACGCCGCACTTTGCAAATAAAAGTATTTTAGAATAAGTAGCAATTTAAAAGTGTATACAGCATGACATTTTTGTAATGTATGACCTATAATTTTCATTGTAACAAAGTTAATTACCTGCTTTTTGTTGATGTCTTTATGAAAAAAAATTAAATGGTTCATTCATTGTGCTTTTCTAACAGTATGTATCAGTACTGCTCCACTTGTTATTCACAAAATTATAGATCACACAATTATAGATTTAGAAAACAATTCAACTAAGCATTATGATTGCAAACCCACAGGCAGTCTTTCAAAAATATCTCTTGTTATGAGTAAAGCATTTCTTTTTCTGAAATCCAAATACATAATCTGTTCAGACCTCAACTGAATCCATTACATGAAAACAACATTGGATCTAACACATGAGGAAAGCTGTCTCATAAGGGCATGTTAACAAGTACATTTAATTGATCTGTCGGTAAGCTCCTCCCCTCAAATGGAGATGAGCCAGTGGCAGTTGAGTATCAGTTGCACAGGGACCGGAACTCAGACATCTTTAGGTTTCAGTGCCATAGAGAAACATTGGAAGATCCGAAGCGCTCGTTGGTTTGACGGTGTTTATGCTATTGCTACATAAATGATAAAACGATATGCCTGCCTGGGGTACTTGTAACAGTAATTCCAGGTATCCTGAGAGGACAGGCAATACAATTTGGAATGTATTTTATTACTCAGTGTTCATTTTCTGGTTGTCATACTCTCATTAAGTTACAATTTTCATCTGCCCGAGCAGAACGTTAATGTCATCTTGTGCTTCAGCAAGGTATCTCTGGCTAAAATTAGCTACGTTAAAATTAGTGAGTCCATGCTAACACATAAACGAAGGTCTACATTTCAGTGCCTCTCCATATTAAACTGGTTAAATGTAAATTAATTTAATTGTACCCCGCGGTACATGAACAGTGTTGATCCTGGGTGTTGTCATCTGTGATCATAACAACCGTAACATGAGGCTTCTCCCACTTGCATTGTGATCTGTAAACCCTCGCTTCCAAATTAATCTTGCTACCCACTATATTCATTTAAAAATATTTTATATATCCCTCCATGGCATATTTAAATCCCACTTGAATGCTCCTTGTCGAGAGGTGGTCCTTTTGTGTCCAGAATTTATCAAAAACATCTTGGGCCAAGGTTTTCACACTGACAGCTGTCATTGTAAGACAGTTAGCAACTCTCTTTGTTTGTCCGAGTGAGCAATGGGGGCGGGGCTTACCGATAGGTCAATTTAACATGTAAAAATGCTAAAAAAGAACTCCATTCTATTACTTAGCATATTCAGTTAATGATGTGTTATTTCTGGACCACTGTTGTCACCAAACAGATTTTTTTTTTTTTTGCAAAAAAATACACAGTTTCTACAACACACTTCCAGGTGTTTGTTTTTCAATACCATTGTTAGTCAACAAGTTCCATCGTAACCAACATAGTTAAGTGATTCAGTGTTTCCGAAACCATAGTTCTAATTGAACATTTGGGGAACCGTGACATAAAAGGAATCCTGCATAAGAATAAACATAAGAATAAAGGAAAATAACGGAGAACAAAATTAGCAAAGTCATCCTCAGATGCCATGTACGTTATTTATAACAGTAAACTAGCATTAAATTGATCCAAGGCAATAAATTAGCAGAAGTTGTGGCTCCACCAGCTGCATGATGTCATTAATGACAGTTGTTGAACAAGTGCAGTTCAAGCAACAGATTATGGCAATGAAATTACTATGGTTAGGGTTAGGTTGTGACAAGCTAGTTAATTTCTCTAATGCATCGTACCATTGTAATTAAGCTGCAATTACATTGTTATACAGAAAATGCACCCACGAAGTGTCTGTAACTTGCCATCTGCCCCGATGTATTGTAAATTGATATGGAAGTCATTCCCAATTATATGAGAGAGGTTACAGAGGCCACTCATCTGTATCAAACCTCTTTAATGTCTGAAACAATTTCACACTTCAGCTTTAAAGATAAAAAATGTCAGTAGTCATCGATCTAGGTATCCATAATGTAAAATAAAAAGTGTGTGTTTTGAAGGAAGAGCGAAGGTTGCAGTCCATGTCACGCTCACAAAATCTGTCTCTTAAACTCACAATGGCAGCTTGTCCTAAAGCAACCTCTTAGCTACATCAGCTTTGAGCTGTGTGTGTGTGTGTGTGTGTGTGTGAGTGTGTGAGTTTCTGTCCTGAGGGGGCCATTGGCTCATGTCACTTGTGAGTTCTGAATTGCCCTCTTGCATCAACCTCTGAAAGAGGCTCATCTCTCATTGCCTTTAAAGCACATATCCACACACCCGCTAAAACACGCTCTCACACTGGTGCCAGACTCAATCCCATCATGTCACAGATTTTCAATCCAATATTACTTCTAATCGCAGTGACCACATACTGCACGGCTCCTTTTGGTACATTCCCTTCAACTTTACTCTAAAGAGTCGTTCACACAGAATACAAATTTTGTGTTTGTCTGTGCTGCTCTTCTCCAGCTTTTTAGTAAACGTGCTAGTTTGAGTGTTGTGCGTGTGTCGCTTATTTTTTTTATTTTATTTTTTTTTCATTTCTCTGCCCTGCATAATGTGAGAATTGCACATGAGTCTGTCTCATCTTTTTTCAGCTGTCTGTCTAAGAACTGGCACTGTTATGTAATTATATTTCAGTGTAATTACAGTACTTTTACTTCTTTTGTCACATCACAATATCTATAGGATAAAGGGTGTGAGATAATGTATAAGCTCAAATGCATTTCTTGTCGTAAATTTCCCAGAATGCTCAGCTTAAAGGCCTGCCAGTAATATGAACGCAGTCCAGCGGGGGCAGGGGGAGGGGGGAGCAAACGAACTCGGGTTCGGACCAGGCAATCGAACCAAGTGTGAAAGCACCCTTAGGTTAAGTCTCTCGTTTCCGTACTGTCTCTTCAGGTAGACCTTTATACAGGTATGTTATGAGGACATTTCATTAAATGAAGTGAAAATGCTTATTTCTTACTATGTGCTAATGTGTATTATTTAACAAAGACAGTGATGCACTACTTTTGTCAGATTATTTCACTGCTTGTTGTTGTTGGACAGAAGAGAAATGCAGAAAAGATTTTATTTGTTTTTGTTTAATGCTATGGTTGTACTCTAAATTGCCTTTAGCTGGATATGAAATATTTATCACCCCTGCTGCTGGCCTATGAGGACCATCTGAATGCCAAAGACAAACTCCTCAAGTCCTGTGAGGTGAGTTTGTTTCTGCCTGTGTGAGAAGGGGAACGTTTGAGTCAGTTTACTCTTATTACATATTTTTGTGTTTATTTGCAAGAATTCATTTTCTTTTGGGCATTCAAAAAGTGTGTATTATATAACAATGTCTTTTGACATTTGTTTTGGGAATTTAGAAAAATCTGAAACTGGAAAAAAATCTGATACTTTCTATTGGATATAATGTGTGAAATCATCTATTGTACAATTTATATTGAGCAGCTTGTCAAATGCTGGAGCTTATTGTATTAATATGCACAATACTAATGAGAGACGCCACTGCTAGCCAGGTAGTCTTGTAAAATGACATAAAATGAGAACATAAGAATGAAGTTCATGCAGAGAAAGCTGATTTTAGCCTCACAAATCATCATCTATGTAATAATCTCTCTCTAACAGTCTGGTTTTCTGTCTTTGAGTCTCTCTCTCTCTCTCTCTCTCTCTCTCTCTCTCTCTCTATCACACACATTTCTCATTTTCACTTGATCTCTGTCTTTCTCTTTTTCTAACACACTTGCAGTGCAGCCAAAACTCCCACCAGACTTACCTGCCTTGAATTTAAAGATCTTTCCATTCGGAGTCACGTATTATGTTTTAAAGTGACAGACCATCATTTTTACCACTCGCTCTGTAGTCAAGGGTTGAATAATCATATTCATCAGTAATATTTGTGATAAGTATGTCAAAGACAAATTCACTCAAAAAACACAATGCAACTTGTACTTTAAAAATGTCCCAGATTCTTCTGGAAATTTCTGAAAGAGAAGATTAAACATATTCATTCCTGTGTCAAGGTGTTATTTTGAGAGCTTTCTAAACATTGGTTTAGAGAGAGCTGAGGTGACTTTTTCACTTTGTGCACCTATTCTGAAGTTTCAGATGATCTCTGGCTGAGATGAATACATTTACAGATGCACCAGAGGATGTTTATGCATACCAATAACCTTACTTAAAGTATTTAAGCAGTTTGTGGTATTTTTTACCATGGCAAAATAAGCATAGACTATGCCTCTTCTGACAGGAAGAACTACAGAATCTGAGAGCACGTGCAGAGGAGGTAATTCAGGAAAATGAGAAACTTCATGCTCAGGTCAACAAAAGCAGCATTGTTAGCAACAAAGAATGGTGAGTATCTGTTTAATGTAAAAGTGTAAGCATTTTTGTGTGAATTTTGTTTCACAGAATTTAGGGGGGAAAATGAAAAGGAAAAATGTCCAGGGGGATTGCGATAGTCCTGAGGGTGATTACAAAAACACGGTATCTTGTCCTTGAGGCATGCCTCACTCTGCAAGCCATGCTCTTATCACAGGATTGATAGCCTGTTTGATTATGGTTGACGGTCATGGGACTATAAGTATAAGAGTGAGAATGTTTCAACACAAACCAACTAAGAATATATCATTTTCACTGTTGAAAACAAAGAAAAAAAAAATACCAGAACTGAATTATATTCTATTAACAGTTCTTGCAGACGTATTCTGTTATTACCAGAATTGTTTGATTTTGTATTATAGTCCTTTAAGTTTCCTCTCTTTTATTCAATATTAAAGTCATGAAATAATCCCTTTTTTTAACCTTGTAATGTTTAATCAAATTTATAAGTCAATCTTCTGGTGAAATGACAGACATCTTTTTAGTGACTTGTGTCGGACTTCTGTTTTCATTTAGTCTGCTTAAACTCTAATCATTTAGTCTGCTTAAACTAGACTGCAGGCTTGCATTCAGATCTGACCCTTCATTGAATCAACAACCGATGGAAAGACCCAAGTCCTCTCTACAAATTTTTTTTTTTTTTTGATAATCTGCTTTCTAATGTCTTCTTCAGGTTGTTATGGGTTGTTTTTAAACCATGTTTCATTTCTGTGTTGCTATGGGAGCAGTGTTTGAATCAGCATGTCAGACATACAGTAACATTTCAGCTTGATACAAATAAAAATTGTGTGTCTGTAAATGTGAATGCAAAGAGCAGTATTTTCTACATTGTTTAATGAGAATGTCAATATGAAAACAAAAAAGAAACTTTTGCTTGACAGCACTGCACAACTCCCTCAGAAATACTTTTTCCCTTTCTCTGAATTTCTGAATTTAAACCTGTAATTGGGCTGAAGAATTTGTGTGTGTGTTAGCCCAAAGCTTAGAATTCAAGAAGATAGTTTGTGTTAACTGGAATTAATTTGTATGTCCTAGAGAGATTCTAGCTTCTGTCTTTGCATTAATTGCCAGCTGTTCACAGTCAGCTCATCTTTTCCATCAGTGAAAGAACTTCTTGCCAGCCTCACTGTTCATTCAAACACTCACACAGGTGTGTGTGTGTGTGTGTGTGTGTGTGTGTGCTGTGTGTAGGAGGCACCTGCAGGAGCAGGCTCGCTTGGTGCTGGAGGAGAATCAAGTATTGATAGAACAGTTGGAATTACAGCATGCCAAAGCTAAAGAAGCTCACAGCAAACATACACAGGAGGGTATGGTACATACAATCACACCTCATACCTCTTAATGCTCTTGAATTTTTTTTCTTGCCTCCCAAGAGACATACAAAACATCCATTCTGGCTTTGAGTAGTGTAGTCTGACAGCAGATGTAGTCTCAACTGATAGCAGTTGCTAATCAAGATTGTTACACAACAAAACAGCTCAAGATTAATGCTGTGGATTTCAGAAACAGGCACTGCTATGATATTTATTTTATGAAAAGAGGAATATTTTATTGCTAAAGTTTGCTCTTTTGTAGCTCAAGAGACATAATATATTTATTTTACTTAAGTATCAGTTTAAACATGAAAGCTCCTGCCCCAACTTAATAGTCTCATGAGCTTTTTGTAGGTTGATTCCCACTGAAATGTGTAAATGCATCAAAGCAATACTATTTTTTTTAGCTTTTCAGCCAGCCCAGAAAAGCAACAATGTGTCAACCAATGGATTGAGTTTGGAGAGGAACTCAAGGTCTGTTCACATCAAGAACGATAGCTATAATATCTATATTAGTCTTGACACCAGCAGAAGATGACGTTTGCTGTCAACATAACTCCGTGAGCATTTGAAGTCAGATGGATTTTGATTGACTGTCAACCTCATCAAGGTTGTTATGGGTGTTCTCAACAAGGGCCCTCAGAAAACTTCAAATGGGGCCACAGGATGATTTAAAAGTATTTAAATTATTAATTAATATATTCAAATAAATTTCACTAATATAAAAATGCTAAAAAAGACACATAAAATCAAGATCATATATATTTTTTCGGTAAACCTTTAGTATAGGGACCAATTGTCACTATTGAATAATTGCTTATTAGCATGCCTATTATTAACATCTTGGCTGCAGGACCATATTCTACATCTCTAAACCTACCTAATACCTGAACTTAACAACTACCTTACTAAGTATTAGTAAGCAGCAAATCAGGAGTTTATTGAGGCAGAAGTCTTAGTTAATGATGAGAATTGCACCTTAAAATAAAGAGTGACCATTTTTTCTAAATAGCGTTTGTTTTTATTGAAAAACATGCAGTTATGGAATACATGACAACGTGGAATCACACTAACACCGTGTCTACACCGCAACAGCTAAAGTCTGTCTTTGTGTCAGTACGTCATAAATAGAATGAGGCAGCAGTTTACTGTTGGGAATTTGTCGCGTTGTGCCACGATGCCCCGTGCCGCATCCAGTGTAGATAGCATCACTGATTATAATGGGTTCTATAGTATTTTTGTCGCACCGAGCCTCTTGCCTCTGGTGTAGACACAGTGTAAGGATAAGAATCGCTTGATATTTAGGAGATCTTAAAGATGTCTTAAAGATGGTTAATCTTAAAATCATGGCTTCTTACAAGTACTATATCTTCTATACCTGTACAGTATCTGTTCAGCATGTTCCTTAATGTCTTCATTCAGCATATACTGCATGCTTATTATTCATATAGTTACAAATATGAAACACCTCTTTATTTGTGTGTAGTGTGTAAAGTGTCCAAACAGCTGATGTTGTTGGAGTCAGAGAAACAGGCTCTGGAAAAAGAACTAGAGGTGGAACGTAAAGAGCACCATGCCCTGAAGACAGAGTTTCAGAGAGTGCGCTTGGCTCTGGAACACTCTCTGAGCTTGGCTGAACACAATGTTGTGACTGACAAACTCAAAAGGTACCAAACATGCATTTCATGCTAATGAAATAGAATTTTTTTTCTATTCCAACTCACTTTTTGAGTTTTGAGAAGTTTTTTAAGTTTTCTTGAAAAAAGTAAAGAAACTTTTTCACTTCTTTGTTGATTAGTCTAAGCCTGGAAGGCAGAAGTTTAAAAAAAGACAGAATAAAGAACAGACAAAAGTATCAAGGAGAGACATTCATTGCTAGTGATGAGCTGCTGAAGTATGAGAGGGTTTGCATGGAGAGGGTTTCTGTGAGTATTAAGTGAGGGAAGGTAGTGTGGAATATTTTACTTCATTTACACCAGATTATGTATAATATATTGGAATTTTTCTAGGATGTCTCATTAATTTTGGAACTAACCTAGAGAAAGATAAAGGGAGAGAAAGAATTTTTTTTTACCTGACAGTGTGAATTGTGAAAGAAACAGCCTACATATTCTTACCCTACACACTGTCTGTGTAAGGTGACAAATGAAAAAATAGAATAAATGAAAAAAAGCATAGATGTACTCATCTCACACAAGGACGTTAACTCATTCATACTCAATCAAACATAGAGACAATTTATGTTGCTTTAGACACACAAAATGCATCTTTAACTGAACACTTTTGTAGGTGTCAGTTTATTCCAAGATGCCATATCAGGCAGCACAATGTAAACAAAGATTACTGAAAGCATCTTGGAATAGCAATGCTGTTTACTCCATTTGCAAAGGTGAATGCTTTAACCTTGAGTTTTTCTTTCTATAAGCTTTTCACTCAGTTGTGTAAGTGTTTGCGTTTCAGACAGCTGCAGGATCATGAGAGGGTGAAGAATAGTGAGGTTGAAGAGCTGTTGGCTCGTGTGAGTGTGCTGGAGGCGGAGAGAAAGACTCTTCTGCTGGATAAAACCAACCTTAACACAAACATCAAGCACATGGAAACAGAGCTCCAGCTTTCACAGCAAGCTAACAGGTGCGCACATACATATGAACGCACACATGCAAACATACAGAAGACACTTTTAATGTGCAGATTTCTTTCTATTGTTTCTGTCTTTCTCAGTCTCTCCATGGTGTGTATGTATGGAAGTGAGTCATTTTTGCAATGTTCTCAAAGCCCTGTGTGCTGAGTTGGGGCCAGACTGTTTATTCTGGCTAATGTAAGATCAACTAAGAATGATTTGATACCAAAGCTCTGCATTTGAAATGAGATGCACTCTCTGGCTCTTGTCAATCTGGGTGAAGAAAACTGCTGAGGAAAATATAGTGAAACATGACTTTTAGCAGACTCTATAAAGTGACAATATTGAGGCTTGATGTTTCTGACTGCAAGAGCATGTTTAGCTGGGAGGAGGCAGATCAAGATGAGTAATAGGCCATAGAAGCAGAGACCGATTATTTTGGCCAGAGGGCTGCAGAAACAGAAGGAGAACAGACAGGAAGTATAATAGCAGCCGCTGCATTAGAGGAGAGATGAGAAAGAAACTCTAAATCAGGAAAACAACCAATACCAGTTCTCTGGTGCTGGGGAACTGCTTGCTGAAAGATTTAGGCCACTTAGTTGGTGACTTATTAAGGCTAGAATTAAGAATAAATTTAAATGGCAGACATTAATGATACACCTTGTAGGGGAAAGGATGTGAGCTTTTTAATGCTGCATTTATTTGATCAAGAGAACAGTAAAACAGTAATATCGAAATATTTTTCAAATTTAAAATGGCTGTTTATATTTTAATATATTTTCAAACGTAATTTTATTCCTGTGATGGCAAAGCTGAATTTTCAGCAGCCATTATTTCAGTCCCCAGTGTCACATGATCCTTCTGAAACCATATTAATATGCTGCATGCTGATTTACTGCTTAATAAACCTTTCTTCTTATTATCAATGTTGAAAATGGTTGTGTTGTTTAATATTTTTGTGGAAACAGTGATAGATGAATAGAAAGTAAAAAAACAGCATTTATTTGAATTAGGAATCTTTGGTATTATAAATGTATTTACTGTCAATTTTGATGTTTTTATTGCAACCTTATATATATATATATATATATATAGCAGAATATGTTACTGTATGTTAGTGAATCATGGAATAGAAAATTAACATGAATTAAAGAATGTGTCAGTAGAAGCAAGGAAATCTGAATGTTTGTACAAAGGTATTAAAATGGTCAATTTCACAGACTTGCTTGCAGTGAATGCAGAATTTTACATGTCTCTTCTTAATGAGATGTCCTATTTTTCAAAATTCTGAATCTTAAAGTTAGTTTTTTAATGTCAGATTTTCAGTGTCGTTTCAGTACCCACTGTATGATTTCTATTCACATAAATACTTTATTGACTTGTGTAAGAAAAATAAATAAATTCAGGTTATTATTCATGTCTTTTCCCCTCACTGTCTCTCCCTCCTTAGGAAAGCTCAGAGGCGTATAAGTGTCCTGAAGCAACAGGTTGAAGACTCTTTAGGAAAAGAGCTCATCGCTCATCAGTACCTTGCCAACATTGTCACGCTTGCAGAAAGAACCACCCGTGAAAGAGACCAGCTCATGCACATGGTACCTCTACAGAAACTCACATGCATGCTGGGCAAGCTGCCTTCCATTTACATCTGTTAACACCTATAAAAAGTGACTTAAAGTCCGCATGGAATCAAAATTGACTTTATTTACTTTGAGCACATGGCTAGTCTTGATGTGAAAAATTTAATCGTGCAAGTTAATCCGCTGAAAAAATTGTTTGTCTTGGTAATCTTTAATCAAAATCTGACATTAACAAAAACATTTGCTTCTGCTCTGGAATGACATTCCTTTTCTGGTGACGTCAGTTTGACGGCTTGGGCAGAATATCCTTAAAGACGCACCCCTCCAATCGTTAGGTTGCTATGAGTGAGAGACGGAGAGGAGGAGCACAAAAATAAAACCCCGCCCTCTGTTCAATATTCAATTTCAGCTGGAAATACATCACTACACTGAAATAAAGTCAGTAGCAACTTCCGGTTCACGCAGACTTTAATAACTGTATACATGACAGGATGAAGTCACAGGCAGCAGATCAGTTGGGCCCTAATTACTCTTTTCTGAAAGTTGCACACCATCCCACATAATAAATGCACAACTCCTCGTACTTTATAATAGAGCTGCACAATTAATCGTTAAAAGATTGCGATCTCGATTCAAATACACGTGATCTAATATCTAAATGACAATGATTTGCCTGTGTCTATTAAACCTTTGAAAAATCATTGGATATAGTTTGGTTCGGATATAAACATTGATGTCTATGGTAGCAATCAAAACAGAGCAAGTTCATTTTTTGAAAGTGACTGGCACTTCAAATAACGTGTGTATCGATTGCATGGTTTAGCCACTAGGTGGCGACAGGTGACTGTTAAAAAAATGTATTTGTCATTGAATCATTCATTCAAGAGATTCCTTCAAAAACGCTGATTCATCCAGTAATGAAACAAATGAAGTATTTATGAGTGGGTCATTGAATCATTCATTCAAACCACTTTTTCATAATTTTAATATTAAAAATTGGTGTATTACATATATATTATATTTTAAATACATATATCATACATTAAAATGTTTAATAATTCATTCAAATTAATTAAACACTTTTAAATAGACTGCAGCAATACACCTTATTTTGTTTAGTTCAGAATCATGGGAGAATCCTGATCTCTATTTGAGACAAAAAAAGTTGTGATTCTCAATTTATCCAGAATCATGCAGCTCTACTTTATAACTTACAAAGGACGTTTTAATCGAGGACACGCCATATTCCCTGAATTCATCCGCCTTAAGAGTTTACATTCAAATCCTGCATCGAATCATTTCACACAGCAACTTTTTTGTTTGAGGCAGAGCCTTAAGCTTGGGGATTATGAAAGTTTCATACTCCTCTTTTTTCAAGCAGTGAGCCTCACTGCTGCTTGGGGAAATGTTTGTACTCAACAGAATGTTAGTACCCATGAGTCTAGTCAAACTTTTAAAGATTTGCTCTGCTGCTCTTGCTTTGCTGTTTTCCCACTTTTATCAAAATAACTGGCAACTCTCTCTCTCTTTTCTGGCTCTTGTCCCTACAACTTATCTTTAATGATGGCTACCCTCAATGTCCCTCTTTTTCCTCGATCTGCCTCCCTGTAGCTGTGTAACCCTGCCTGTTCCCTTTCTCCATCCTCAGGCATCATTTCTGGAGAAGGACAAACAGGGCATCCTCACACGCATCGTAGAAAGCACTGTCAGCCTGGGAAAGCTTCAAGAAAAAGTAAAGGTGAGGCCTGCAATTCACAGACTGCCAGGAAAGTGAGTTGAATGAGTTTGCTTCTTTCTAGGTTCTAGAAAAATGAAGAGAGCAATGGCTCTCAACCATAAGGCCAGGGCACACTAAGGGCGTCTCAGGAAACCTTCAAGAAGACTATAAAATAAGACAAAATAAGTATTAAAATAAGGCAAAACAACTAAATATCAAGACAACAACTCTTTTTATTCCATGATGAATTAAGGATCAAACTTTTTTAAAACACCTGGATATAGTATGCTTTTGGACGGATACTTTTAATTGAGTAAAATTTAACTCAGTATTTGTACTTTGACATAAGTATGATTTTTGAGTACTTTTTATACCCCTGTATGAGGCAGCCAACTTTAAAAAGACATTTACTGACCTGGAAAATTCATGTAAATTAAAATAAAATCTTTATCCTAACCCTAACTTCATGAGAATTTGTATAATGAATATACATCTACCTAGTTCTACCAAGCACTAAAATGTTTTATTGGTTAGGAATTGTAAGTAAAAAATATTTTTAAATATTCTGATCCAGTAGTTCATAATAGGGGTCGACCGATTATCGGCCTGGCGGATTATTGGCGCCGATATTAAGCATTTGTACAATTATCGGTATCTGTCAATTTCAAAACCGATGTGCCGATAAAATAATTTAATTTTGAAACGCGCTTTTTGGCTCTGATGCAGCCTGTCGGAACTCACCACTCTGTGGCCTAGAGCAGTCTCCGCCCACCACGCATCTGATTTGTTGGGAGTCACAAGTCCGACCAATCAACGTGGAAGACTAAAGGCACTCTCACACTGAAAGCGCTTGCTAACTGGAGCTGCTTCAGTGATCACGCATCAGTTGTCTCTCAAAGGCAGCAGACGTTGCTGAAGTTGCAATAAATCACAATCCACTACACTGAAGTTGCAAAACACCTCAATATTATCTATTTATGGTTTCCACGATGGGGAAAACGCGGACGGAATCGCGGAATCCAGTCATATAAATGGAATTTACTGTATAACGCGGAGTCACGGAATTTAGTTTGGATGAATTAATCAAAATTAGGTCAGTACACTTAAATCGACTCGCGCTATGGACTAGTATCTGTAAACATTAAGCTGCAAGAAGACAATTTAAAAATGAATTCTGCATGTTCTGCGTGTCTCTGTATATGTGAATGGCACAGATGCGTGGTTTTGATTACCACACACACACACACTGAAGTGCGCGACGCTCGCGGTGTTTTCAGCATCTGCAGTCTCTCTAAATGAGGACATAAATACATGAACAACATCCCCAGAACTGCTCTGAGAGTTACTTCATGAGCATTTGACCGTTTCATTTGAGTAAAATGATCGTCATATCATACATAGGCTACAGAAACTTAAGAGGTCCTCATGGCAACCCGTCAAAATAAAAGTTCGGTTTATCTACTAATACTACTACAATTATTACAACTTTTGTTTAAAAGAATAATCACACAATACGCTATTTCTTCCATGTTTTAATTTTAATAGTAAACCCATTTGTTTGCCAAAAAATAGAGTTTAACTCTCATTTGATTAAAAGATAAATGAAATTGTTTTATGCCTTTATTTGCACTGCACTGTACATTAAAACTAATGGAAATTACTGTCACATAGGCCAAGATTAAGATACTGTCACATAGGCCAAGATTAGGATGACAGAAATTGTGACATTTCAATAGGAACCAAGTGAACCAAGTGTGCCTATAACAGGCTATTATTGTTATAGTTTCATTAAAATAGTAGCAGTCTTCTTCGCAACTTCTACAATGGAGCTATGAAGACAATTAAATTATTTTCACTTATTATATACATTGTGCTTTTTAAGTTAATCATTTGGTGTGCATTAGATGATGAATTGAATAGTCACCTCTTGTAGGTTATGATTTAGTCATCAGAAAATAATTAATGAAGAATTATGAGAGGTTATGCTATTACACATACATTTCTAACATGTAAATTATTGAAGCCAAATACTTACATTTCCCCAAGCTGTTTAGCTGTAGTACAGTATTCATAGGCTTAATCATGAAGCATACAGTGACCCTACTTTTAACTCTCTCTTTATATTACCCTTATTGTAGATGGATGCATGGATTAAGACAAGAGTAAGAAGTGCCACCAACACCAGGGAAGGCAGTTTTTATCAGAGGGCTTGTTATTCTTAATTTTGACATTAATTTTCATTTTTACACCAGACATATATATCGGTTCAAAATATCGGTTATCGGTCTACTTGGTCTGTAATAATCGGTATCGGCATCGGCCCTGAAAAAGACATATCGGTCGACCCCTAGTTCATAAACAGTTGGAAAAGTCATGGGGCCTTTGGAGTCAAAATGGTTAAGAACCACTGAATGAGAAGGTTCACAAACACAAAAGCAAACATATAGTATGCTCACAGGTTACACTTCATTTTAAGGTGACATTTGTTACAGTGTAATTACTTAATTTGTTACAGTGTAATACACAAAAAGTACTGCTTAGTGTAAATTGACTACACATACTATAGGGTTAAGGTTGGGGTGTGGTTTAGGTTTAGCTGCTTGTAATTACAGTATGCATCACTGACTGTTATTACTATAGTATATGTAATGTGAACTGTAACTACGTCACTTTAAAATTAAGTGTTACCCTCTCACACAGCAACCTTGAGGTATGTTTGAATGAAGAGCATGCTGAGGGGCAGGAGTTAGTTTTAGCATTGATTGCTTTGCTTTAACATGCTTATGAAAGATTCGACAAAGAGACAGAGAGTGTCTAAGACGCACACAAAAAGAATGCTGAAATGTACACATACTCGCAGCCTAATTAAATGAACGTGCCCGTCTGACATACCCAATAAGAGGTCAATCCAGACACACAAGCCCACCACTCTGAGCAAGTCTATAATTAACATTTCAAATGGAGGGTTATTTCAGTTGCAGAGTGAATGTTTCCCTCTCTCCTTTAACTGCGCTTCAGTTCAGATGCTGCTTGTGTCCATGTGGATGGACCTCTGTGTGGTTGGATGGCACTGAATGAAAGCGTCAGTCTATGTTTCTGATATTTCCCTTGAGTGAGATCCGCTACCTGTTTATTTCTACTGCAATGGAAAAAACAGTCCAAAGTAGTTTTTTAAGCCAAGGGTGAGTTTATGCCATAGACATACAGATGGTGAATGAGCTAAATGGAGGCCCAGAGGTAATCAGCTTTTTATCAGCTCTTTGTTTTTCAGATTTAACGAAATTAAACACTGTAAAACATGAGCTGCTTTTGAAGTTCTGCATATGCTGGTTCTGTCTGGGTCTGGCCATACAGTATGTTATAAAGGGAATGTTATTTAGTGCCACATTAAATCTGTTTATGTATGCCATTGATTTATGAGACTGCGTATGAATATCCTGTAATGCATTTTTCACTGGCAGCAAGTGGCATGGCACAACTAGATTGTTCCCATTGTAATAAGAAAAGCTCTTTACACTAAGCATGCTATGTTGTTGTTGATTACAATGGGATTGCTATAGTTTTGTTGTGTCATGGTGCACTGCTCATTTACAATGTAGACCCAGTGTAACTCTGTTGCAGTAACTCTGAAACAGTGTGTGTGAGACCTCTGCATTCGCAACCAGAAAATGAATGCATTTTTGTCTATGTATTTTAAAGTTTTTTTTCTTACTTTTACAAACGAATGCCTGTCTGTTGGTGCCGTGATTGTATGTGGACTATTTTATTAGTTCACTGTGCAGATCACTGAGCTGTGATATTGCATGGATTAGATTATTTTCTGTACCACCGACTGGTCTCATCACATTGACAGTCCTTATATCTGTCCTGAAGTGCTCTCTTATTTTCATATTTTCGTTCTCTTTTCTATTTCTCCTGCTCTCTTTTCTTCAGATGTCTCTTCAGCTAAAGATTTAACACAAACGTACATACACCAATATTCACTTCTCTTCCATTTTCTCTTAATTACCATCTGCTTTTACCTGCTACTTCACCAATTGTGTTTTGTGAAGAAAAAGAAAAATGAGTTTTAAAACTCTCTGATGTCTTAATCAGGGGTCACGTGTATTTGTTAAGTGTATGTGAGTGCTGTGAGTTTGAGTCTCTTATAACTTGCATTTGACAAGTTTGCATATATTATATTGCAAATGTCAGTGTTGGGCAAGCTACTTGGAAAATGTAGTGAGCTAAGCTAACAGTTACTCTTCTTTAAATGAAACTTCACTACACTAAAGCTACAGCCCTGGGAAATGTAGCAAGCTAAGCTACAGCAACATGGCAAAAGTAGTTTACTACATCCAAGCTATTTAAAAA
>JAFVLL020016269.1:0-21467 GCA_021397915.2 Tor tambroides
TAGAATATCATTATATGCTTTAACATTAAGATTTGTACTCATAGAAATTACTAAAGTAGTCAAACCTGTTCATTAGAAGGGGGCGACCCAATACTATATATATATATAAGAATACCAAGAACAAACAAGAAATGAATTTAAACCTTTAATTTTTAATTTCTTAAGAGGAGTATAGGAACATGAATAAAAGAAGTAATATTATCTATGAACTAGAATAAAAATGGCCAATTGGAAATAAAGTCAAATGTTCTCTGGTTTCACTCTGTAAATCCCAGACAACAAATTTCATCCATGAGACGACAAAGTAAACTGAACGAGCTGGATGATAATTTCCCATAGCTGGGGATCATTTCACTGAAATACAAATTTGTGATGATACCAGAAGAGAAGAAAAACACATATCAACTCTCTCTAATTCTAGTCCGTTATCAACTGGTTTGCAAGGCTTTTTATGTAGAAAGCAAAGATCTTTGTTTCTGCCTCCAACTGAACGCTGCTGTCTAGGATGTACTGCATTTGAATCTAATCACGAAATCTAAATATTCACAAAGCACAACGATATCTCCCAGAAGCAGCCAGCCGAATCTTGATGCCGAATCTATCTGTTATCAGCATGTCGAGGAAATTCGAGAGGCTCTCTGGTGAGCATCTCTATCTGTGACACACTGTCAGTATTGTTGAGGGGTTTGTGCTGTCGATGACATTATTCACTGCATCATAGGACAGGTTGGGATGAACAGGGAATATTATTACAACAATAACCACCCCCATGTTCAAAACAATAATAATAACAACCGTGATGGTTTTTAAAGAATTGTAAGCAGCATTATCACTGTCCTCGCCACAGAAACACGAGACATCACCGGCGCTTAACATCCTTCACCTTTGTAAGTTTTAAATTGTTAAATGATGATTTAATTATGAACTCATGGGCTTAGACTAACAATGTCCACAGCCTTTTGTTTTTGTGATGTGTTAAATGTGCTGCAATATTTATATGGTTTTGCCTTTAACTCACAGACAAAAATATTTGAATGTCACTGCATTTGATAACAGAATATTTCAAAATATTTTAAGTCCATCAAATCCATTGGTAATATTGTTTTCTAACCAGAAATGATGTCACTTGCCTAGGATGATGGACTTGGCTTTAGTTATTTAAAGGAATTTTACAAAAGACTGACAGAATGAACATTGCAATTGAGGAAAATAAATAAAATAATAATAATAATAATAAAACACTTTATCACAAATTAAAAATATCCACAAGATGACTTAAATATGTAATATATATATATATATATATATATATATATATTGTAAATACACATTTTAAAAAATGTATTATATATCATTACAAAATATTTTATTCTAATTTTATGCATTTTATATCATAATATTACAACTTTAATTTTGAAATCATGACTTTATTCTGGAAATTTTTAATTGACTTGTACAATGACTATTAGGTTATTTTTTAAATAAATATATTTTTATATAAATATATAAATAGATATTTTTTATAACATGCCATTAAAATGTCATTGTACATCATAACTAACCTGATTTTCATCTTTAAAAATTGTGAGTTTAATATTTTATCTGGGATTTTACACCCATATAATGGTGGCAAGAAAATGTACAGCCCAAAAACACTATTTGAACTTAAGACTGAAAGTATAGTGATGTTTTGTGGTTGTCATATGTTAGTGGAACATGTTCATAGTTAATGTGGTGTGTCCGCTGGAAACCTGTGAGAAATAACGTCATACATCCACTAAAAATCACGTTGAGACCAGTTAGGAAGATTTCTTACAATTGCCAAAAATAAAAGTTATTTCTGGTAAAAGCTCTAGCATTATTTGGTTGGGCTTTGGTTTGATTTTTGCATCTGATGCTAATTATAATTATAATATGCTAATGATTATAATAAGGCTTGTGAATTAAAAGCATGTTAGTTCTTCACAGCGTGACTCCTGCAGTGATCTGTGCAGTGGTCTTTGTCAGTGATTCTGAACCTGAGTTAGATGAAATGTGGTGCTCTGATCGTGGTCTGATAACCAAAACGGATCAATATGTGTGTTGTAAAGGTTAAATGACGCTCTGTACTGTGTTGTCATGGTGCAGCGTGAGTCAGGATGAATGATAAGAGCGGCTGGAAACAAGCTGCCAACATGGCCTTATATCACATAATAAGTAAATCAGAAGAAGGATTCAGCCATCTAAATCTCTGCATGTTGAAATGAGAAATGTGTGTTGAAATTTGCAGTGCTCTGTGGGCTTGTGCTGCATTCCCAGGCTGCGTGTTGCTGACGGCGCTCCTGATGCTGCTGCGTTCTTCTCCAGGAGGATTAGACACTTCCTGAATTACGTAAGTGAGCTAATGAGCTGCACACACTCCCACACAAACGCACGCTCATACACACTCCAGTCCCTGTGGGGACCTCAGACAGACAGTCTATCCTCTCTCCCCCTGGGCCTTCTCACTGCCTGCTATATACACCAGAGAGAGAGAGAGGAATACATGAACAGTACCGTGTATTCAAGGACACAGAAGTCTATCACTTAATTATTTTGATTTGAAAAGTTTACTACCATATTATTCATACTCTTGCTGCAGTATACGGTATGCATACTGAGTATGGTGTGCACATTTTCTGTTGAACATACAAGTGTGTTGAATATACATACATATATATATATATATATATATATATAATTGTTTTTTTTTGCATATTAATATTTAATATTTCTAAAAACTAATACAGGCTAATACAGTATGTAAACACATTTAGTGAGATTTTTCTATTCTATTTCTATTCTATATATTTTTCTTTAAAGCTTATGGCATTTGTGCTTCTTGCTTTAAATTTGTGTTTAATTATATATGAAGAGTTTATTTGCAAAAACAGATAACTCCGTTTTTAAAAATTTTCAAAAATCATGTTTTTTATTGTGTTAACATGTTTTATTGTGTTTTATTGTGTTAGTTAGCTATATTTTTAAAGTTATTATTATTCAATCAAAACAACCCAACTGCAGTTTGATTGATATTAATTGGAATGCAGAATAAAAAAAAACATGATTTAATATATATATATATATATATATATACACACATATATGAATGTTTAGAAAAGGCATATGTTGATGTTTACTGTCATTTACAGCATAAATTTAACCAATGTGAGTTTATTAATGTAATGTCCTTATTAATATGTACATACATTTATGTGTGTATGTTTGTGTGTGCGTGTGTTTGTGTCTAGTATGCAAGTTAGCTCTGAGGAAAATATATACAAGTATATATTACCTCTGTCATTTAAACTGTACAATATGTTTCATTCGCAAGCTTTATTATTACCAATACTGTACCAATTTGTTTCCACAATGATTTATAATTGGCACCCACACACCCAGATTTCTAATATCATTCATGTTTGTTCAGCTTGTAAAGATCATTCTGAAATGACTAGAATGCGTTAAATGACAGCATTGTGGGTATGTGGTGTCTTTTCTCAAGGTCAGCCATGTTTCCTTGCACTTCATCATATGATGTAATGCAAATACCCGTTGTAAATCAATTAAAGCGTAAATTAATTTGTCTGATTCATTCCACAGATGTTGTCGGCCATGAGGAGGGTTGTTTGCATCTGAATACTCTCATGTTCAGAACGAGCAATACGATGGTGAGTATTATTTCCTTTATTCAGATAACGGCACAAAAGGACAAATCAGCCGTCCTTGGATCTGCCCCTCCACACAAAAAATATCAACTATTGTGAGTGTTTCAATTGCGGGAACAAGATTTATTGTTTTCATTGTAGCAAAGAGCTTAGTAATTGTAATGAGTACGTATTAATTCCCCAATGACCGTCAAATATTTAGATTTACCCCTTAATTAAAATATGTACTTGAATGCTTATCTCCTCTGCTATATTACCTCTACTGTGAACAATTAGGATTTTTTTTTTTTAAAGACACTCGCTTCCATAAGCTAATTGTTTTCTCTTTTTTTCAGGGAGACCTTATCAGAACTGGCCACTAATTAACAGAAATCACAGTAACTATTGCATAGGTAGCTTGTTCATTAATGGTCTAAGATGCAATTAAATTACAGATGCACATCCTAATTTACTAACCAACTTCTCTTAATCCTGTGTAATTTCAGAGGGATCTTGTTAAATCGAAAAGCGGAGTGATCAGGGTGGCAAAGTGCTAATTAAGCTCTGAATGGGGGGGCTGCATCAACAGAGCACAGGGATGATCCTTTGCTGTCTGTTTACATCACTGCAGTGCATTCTGGGAGGTCACGCCACAACCTGGGGCAGGCGTATTGTTCTGCTGCTCTGGAAAAAAAAATGTGTAAGACAGATAAAAACAGCACATCTAAATCCGTTCGACTCTGTGTTTACGGACACAGACGGCTTTATCTGCACTAATGTCATCAACATTTAAAGCAGGAAACCTTATTTCCAAGAACTGAAGCCTTTCCATACAAAATATGAACAAGTGAGTAATTTGTTACTGCAACAGATTTTGTGTTACATGATGGAAAGGGTTTCTCATTGGTAAAAAAAAGTCTCTTTAATGTCCCATTTGTTTCTTCTAGACGGAAATATGGTAATTGAGTCACAGATTTTTCTGCTCCTCTAGAGTTTCAAAAGAGATCTCAGAAATGTCTCAAACTGTGCTCAGATTTGACCAAAGGTGAAAAAGCTCTCAACAAATCTGTAACTAAGCCTCCTTTGTAGATATTTCTTGTGAGGAAGAAGACCTCAGTAATCTCTTGTCATCTCAGAAGTTTCAGAAGAGATGTCTCTAATTTTCCAATATGCCAAAGTCTGCCATTAGATATCAGCAATCTCTGAATTAACATGTCTCAACAGATTCTTCTTGTTTTTCTCTTGAGAAAACGTCTTTAGTCATCTTGCATGTCGTTCCTCTAGAGTTTCCGAAGAGATCACAATGTCTCAAAATGTGCTCAGATTTGACAAGATAACAGGGTCTGCTCTCAAAGGTGAGAAATTTCATTATGAGCTCAACATTTCTTAACAAATCCTTAGTTAAATATGATTATTAGACTTTTCTTGTGGGGGGAAAAAGACTTAATAAATCTGGTCATCTCTAGGGTTTCAGAAGAGATCTCAAAAAAAGTCTCAAACTTTCCTCAAATGTTTCAGTATACCAATGTTTGCTATCAAATATCTCTGAATAACCATGTCTCAACAGATTGTTATTGTTGTTGTTTTTTGAAAACATGACTCTAGAGTTTCTCTAGAGTTTCAGAAGAGATCACAACGTCTCAAAATGTGCTTGGGTACCAACAAGATACAGGGTTCTCCCAAAGGTGAGAAATTTCATTATGAACTCAGTTTTCATTATGAACATTTCTCAACAAATCTTTAGTTAAATCTCTTTTTTTAGACTGTACTTGTGTGGAAAAAAAGACACTTGTGTCATCTCTAGAATTTCAGAAGAGTTCTTAAAAATGTCTCAAACTGTGAGACATTTAAGTTTAAAAATAATTTTTCCAATATGTCAAAGTTTGCAGTCAGATATCAACAATCTCAGAATGAACTCAAACTTTTCTCAACAGATTCTCAAGTAGTAGTAGTAGTAGTTGTTGTTATTGTTTTCCAGATTTTTCTCTGACAAAATGACTCCATTCATCTTGAATGTTATCACTCCAGAGTTTTAGAGGAGATCTCACCAACATCTTAAATTTTGTTTGGGTTTGATAAGATACCAAAGTGTACTAACGGTGAGTGATTACCAAACCAATCACAGAATTCACAGTTATGTCATTTTAAAACCCTGATAATCTCTAATGTCATCTCTGGAGTTTCAGAGGAGATCTCAAAAATGTCAGAAATTTCTTTATGAAATCAAACATTTCTCATCCCATAATCTGATCTATCCACATTCATTTTATAGCTCTGTACTTTTACTGTATGTCAGCAATCGTTTCATTTTTATGTCTTCAGAGGAATTTTAAGAAAAACATGTGAGAGAAAGTTGACACTTAAATGAAACATAATGGAGGGAAGCGTTAGCCAAATTCAGTCGAGACTACAAACGGTTCTTACCACAGGGTATTAAATGACAAAGCCCAAATCAAATCTGAAAAATGAGGAAAAGAACTTTGCAACTCTGTCACTGCGAGTCAAATATTTTACATTTGTCTCATGCTTGTTGACCACAATTTCCCTCATTTTTAAGTGTCTCCTGTGAGGAAAACGTGGCCTCCGTCATATACAGTTAAGATGCCTTCCTCTGGGCTTTAGGGAATCAGACAGACAACATGGCTGCCTCTGATTAAGAGTGTAAGAAATCCTGTTACACACTTGCAGCTGAACGCCTGAGAATATCACCACTCTCATTATTGGGCTGGGATTTGAAGAAGGGCTTGTAGCGTTCCTCATTGGGAAAATGTCTACAAACATCTTTTCATCCTTTTTCCTCTGTATTTTACTCCCTCAGTCCATTTAGTTTCGTCAGTCTTGTAAAACAATGAGTAGTCATGTTTCTTTTCTGCATGCATTCGTATGGTCAAGGTGACTCTTCACTAATGCTTGTAATAAAAGAATCATGTAGCGGGAAATGCTTACAGCTGTCTGTAGTGCTCTGCTTCCACAACAAGATCTTTAGTTTTCCTACATGTTGCATCATAAAGAAGGGACAAAAGGAAAGTTGCATGGTCAATAAAACATTTCAATGGACTTTGCTTAAGGTTAGTCCATCATATACTGTAAGAGTTCATTTTTTATTTTTGCTTTGCAGCTGAGAGATTGGAGAAGAACTAAAGAATGAAACAAAGAGACATGTATGAGAAGGTAAGACTGATTGTCTTTCATTCGATTATGCAGTAGAAATGAGATTCAGTTTCTGATTTCACAGTCCCTAGCTACTAAATGATTATATGAATGATTATTTTAGTGTCATTAAAGGGTTACTCCACCCCAAAATGAAAATTTTGTCATTAATCACTTACCCCCATGTCATTCCAAAGCCATGGTAAAAGCTTTGTTCGTTTTCGAAACACAAATTAAAATATTTTTGATGCATTCTGACAGCTCTCTGACCCTCCCATAGACAGCAATGTAAGTAACACGATCAACGTCCAGAAACGTAGCAAGGAGATCAGTAAAATAATCCATGTGACATCAGGGGTTCAACCGTAATTTTATGAAGCTACAAGAATACTTTTTGTACGCAAAGAAAAAAAAAACGACTTTATTCAACAATTCGTCTCCTCCGCATTTTGGAGAGTATCCACTGAACACAAACAGCGTGAGCTGTTCTGTGTCAGTCGCACCACACGGATATGTTGTTTTCGTTTAAATCAAAGCATAAACAACGTAAACAACGTATCCGCACAACACAGCTGACACAGAACAGCTTACGCTGTTTGCGTTCAGTGGACACTCTCCAAAATGATGCTAAGGTGACGCGGAGGAGACGAATTGTTGAATAAAGTAGTTATTATTGTTTTCTTTGCGTACAAAAAGTATTCTCGTAGCTTTGTAAAATTACGGTTGAACCCCTGATGTCACATGGATTATTTTACCGATCTCCTTGCTACGTTTCTGAGCGTTGATCATGTTAATTTCATTTCTGAGCTGTCAGAATGCATCAAAAATATCTTAATTTGTGTTCCGAAGACGAACGAAGCTTTTACGGGTTTGGAACGACATGGGGGTAAGTGATTGACAAAATTTTCATTTTGGTGTAGAATAACCCTTTAATAGAATTGTTTATTTAAAAAATTGTTTAAAAACTATTTAAATATTATTATTTATTTAATTTTTTTTTTAATAATTTTAATTATATTTATATTTTCTTATTTAAACATTTTTTTTGTTACAACATAACTTTTTTATGTAACAAGTCACAAATGATGCTAATTTGAATGTCATTTAAAGCATTAATACACAAATCAATAACTCAGAGACTGATTTGAGAGTTTTAATCAAATTATTTAAAAAATGCATGAGTCACTATTTAAAAAGAACTGGTTCGAAAGTGTCATTTATTTGTAAACACTGAGTTGTTTGTAGTGATGATGTGCAACCAAATCGCAAGCTCTTCTTTTGACAATAAAGTTTCAGTCATGGCGCAAACGGTGTTCTATCCACATGGACAGAAGTGTATAGACATTTGAGAAACGTTAACAGAGCCGAACGGCAGGTAAAAAAAAATTAGGTGCTTGTAATCAAAAACTAGATTCCCTCCATTCAAAAGCTTAGCTGCGTCGTGCATTTGACACAACAGCTTGTGTGGGTTCAAACTCCCAATTTTAGAGCGTTCGTTTATGAAATGCTCTTTAAAGGATTAAAGTACACTGCGTTTGAGAACACGTCTGCAACACAGAGACTTGGCTCCATAATTACAGTCGTGCCCGCACCAGCAATTTGTTCCTTGACGCAAAGCATAAAAGTCTTTCCTAAACGCCGACCGTACACACGCATATCAACTTTTCGAGGCCATTTTGATCCCTCTAGACTTCCTATCAATAACACATCCCCCGATCAGCCGGCGAACTGCAAAACACAGTCGAGGCGGCAATTAGCGCAAATTAACAGACATTTTCAAACCCGTCTTTGCTCAGAAAATGGCCGCTTTGTAGTTCAAAAACATCCCACTCTGGCCCTCGTGTGGGAGTTCTTCCAGCAATTGCTTAAATCCTAAAATAAGTACTGCAATCTCCAGGCACAGACCCACTGTAATGCTTTAAAAACAATTTAGAAACTGTCATCGTTGTAATTACAGTAACTAATTACCGTCCTCAGCAAACAAATAGCTTAACATAATACGGCGGCCCAATCAATTTTGAAGAAATGCAAATTCCGAGCGCGAAAGGGGGGCATTTTGGCAAACCTGAAAAGGAATTCCGGAAATAATGCACTTTGTTTTATCCACACATAATTCCCAGGGAATATCATATCATAAATATTTGCATTCAGTTCTTATCAGGACATTTGCATTTGCCTCTTATCAGCCGGCAAACCAGGCACCGGCAGATAGCGAGAGCGGCTTCCACGCCATACACACATTTCTAATGAGACACGTCCCAGGCTGATATCATATTTTGGCTAGAACTTTATCGCCAGAACGAGGAGGTCATTTTCTCCGAGAGTTGGCTCATCTTGGAGCTGTCTTTGAGTTGTTGCTTTTTTCTCTCATTTGATGTGATTCAACTCAGATTCATTTTTTAAAAGCCCGCAAAAAAAGGATTATTCCTTTTCTTCTCGCGACCGCGACTGCCTGCTATCAATGGCACGTATGCTAGCGGTGATTATCACCACGTCACAAAATATTTCAGTTTTATCTGTGTATTATTTTATTTGCCGCTGCATCATCTCTTGAAAGAGGGAGGGAGGAGGAGAGGGACAGAGAGAGAGAGAGAGGCTCATCTGCATGGACCGTCGTCCTTGCAGCACAAACAGACAGCGTGCCGCCGTGCCCATCTTCTTCAATTACTACACGTATGCAACAGTTAGCGGGGAAAAAAATGAAAATAATTGTTTGATAACGTTTTCAAAAAGGCATTCCACAATAACAATTTCATGGCGCATTGCGGAGTGTAATTATAAATCAGGCGTTTTTCTCGGACAGCCAGAAAAACACTGGAGGTCAAGTGAAGTGTCCTAGTCAAATGCTGCTCTCATTAGCACAATCTGCTATTATCTGCTAATTATTTCTCTGTTGCTCCAAACCGCTGTGCTGGGCGCTGGGCGCTGGGCGTCCGTCTACCCACGCGCCTCTCAAATCAGTCACCTCTCCAGAGCCGGTGCTTGTGCGAATGCGTTCGTTTGCATAAATTACAAAAATCATTCAACAAAATGCTATGTTTTCTTTTGATGTAACCATAATCAAGAGAAAAAGCCCACAAATATATGTTGACTCTCACTGTTTTCCTACTTATTTTCTGGGCGTCTGTCCTTATCGCTTTTCTACAATTAAACGCATTGCTACGCTGAAAAAATAAACAGGAGTAAACAGGAAATTATAAAATCCATATGCGACCTACCAGAATATGTACAGAATCTGGTGCAGAACAAACTTATCTAGGAGAGCGCTAAAAAAAAAAAAAAAAAAAAAAAAAAAAGTTTCAGGTCAGTCAAGGTTTTTTTTTTTTTTTTTTTGAAAGAAGATGCATTTTCTCAGCAGGGACAAATTTATTTGGTTATGAATGAAGATATTTATAGTGTTACAAAAGATTTCTATTTCAAATAAATAGAAAAAAATGTATATTCATCAAAAAATAGTGGAAAAAATGTGTCTCGGTTTCCACAAAAATATTCAAATGTTTTCAACATGTTGCTTGAGCAGCAAATCAGCATATTAGAATGATTTCTGAGGGATCATGTGACACTGAAGACTGAAGTAATGACGCTGAAAATTCAGCTTTGCATCACAGGAATCAATTTCATTTTAAAATGTTCAAATACAAACCAGTTATATTAAAAAAAATTTAAACTGTTTTTACTGTATCTTCAATCACCAATAAAGCAGCCTGGGTGAGCATAAGAGACTTTACCCCAAACTTTGCTGTATGTTGAAATCACTGATCCATATATAATGGCTCTATTATAGATCAGTGGTTGAAATACATTTTTTAAAGTGAAGTGTGTAATTTCTGCTCTAAAAAAGAGCTTTATTGTTCAAAGAGTTGTTCATGACTAAAACTAACGTATTGTTGTCCCGGTATATTTAACTGGGTTGGGAGAACATATTGTAAGATGACACGCATCACCTTGAAATCTATGGGAATGTGTAATGTGCTGTAGTAAACATTTAGGTCAATGCTACCACATCAATGCTAACCCAATCTCTGTTTACTGCTGTCTCTGCTCTGGGCTCGTTCTGATTCTGAAAGAACACAGATACAGAGGAATGAACTGATATGTGTATCTCGAGCAGACCGATCTCTCATTTTTGGAGCATATTAAACGTCTTGCATCTCCCTGCCTGCTAACGCTAGTAGTGGCTACGTTATCTCACCTCTGTTATTGTCTTGAAATCTTATCATCATCTTTGTTTAAACAGAGAGGCCAGCACATTCCTATTCTGTTCCTGCTGTTTTCCCTTCATCCAGAGCACCTCCAAAATGTTGGTTTGGTGCTTGACTTCATTTAGACCACAAACTGAAAAAAAAAACAAAAAAGATTGATCATTGTGATAAGTGTTTTATTAAGCTTAAATGTAAGTCATAATGTACTGCTATCTCCTTGTGTGTTTCTTAGAAAAAAGAAAGTCATATGTGTTTGGAATGAGATGAGAGTGAGTAATTGATTTTATTATTATTATTATTATTATTATTATTATTATTATTATTATCATTGTTGTCGTTGTTTGTTGTTGTTGTTATATAATTGTAGATATCTATCAAGTGTGTTGTAGTAATAATAATAATAATAATAAAATTATATCACAAATCATCATACATATGAATAATACATACATACATACGTGTGTATATGAAATGTCAATAATAATAATAACAATGTATATAAATGACTTACATATAAATAATAGAATAATTTATATATAAATGATGTAATAATGAAATCATATCACATCATTATTATTGTTAAATATATTGTTTAATATACAAAGCACACATATTCAGTCACTTGTGAAATGTGTACAATAATATAATAATAAAATTAGCATTTATACATGTGACTAAATATACATATATATATATATATATATATATATACGTTTCACAGGTCGCTAAATGTGTCTACAATAATAATAATAATAATTATTATTATTATTATAAAACATAATTATAACATCTATGAAATGTCTATAATAATAATAATTATAACAATGTATATAAGTGACTTACAAGTAATATCATAAATGATATAATAGTAATAATAATAAAATAATTAGCATTTATAAATGTGACTGAATATACAAACATAAATACACACATACTGTATATATAGCCGTTTCACAAGTCACTAAATGTATGTCTACAATAATAATAATAATAATAATAATAATAATTAATCGTACTACTACTACTACTACTACTACTACTACTAATAATTATTATTATTATTTAATTCACATATATAAATTGATAATAATAATTTATTGATGTAAGTGACTTTATATCTTGGATCTTGGATATCTTCCAAAAAGTGTGATGCCATGAACCATGCAAAAAAAATTTTTTTGCATTTTTTTTGCATCCAGTGCTATCTAGTGCATTCCTTTGAAATGTTTATTGTAACATCCTTAAACTTGTAAACTGGTGAACTGATAAAATCCAGTGCACTAACTCCCTGAAATTTTGTAAAGCCAGCTAATCAGATCGCAGCTTGCGATTTCAGCTAGCTTTTGACATTTTTGTGTGTAATATGCATCAGATGGTTTGTAGGCAGTCTGCGAGTGTGCCGTCTGAAGCTCAGACTAGAATGGAGATGGAGATCTGTGAGATAACCCTTCTAATCTTTAATGGATTCAGTTGACAATGACTCTATCAAAAGCTGCTGATGATATTTCAGTTGTAGTGGATTTTAGGGATAAACGTTTCCTTCTCTCACGTCTCACAGGTGGAGGGGCAGAGGATCAGACAGACAGGAATGAACCAAGACTCATTTCATACACAGATGAATGTGGACAAAAGTCAGGTAGAAACCATCACTGTTCACACAGCATGCTTTAACACTTACAAGTTACTAATAGGCATTAAATGAATGTTGAATTAAGGTAGTGTTTTACCTAATTTTAAAGGGTTCTGTAAAGCTTTTGGTTGTTTATATATGTTATGACATGTTTAAGTGATGCAGAAAACGTTGAGATTTTTCAGTACTATTGATTTTTGGCTAGTGTTAGCTTGCTTTATGCATTTACTTATTTATTTATTTAATTGGTCTGAGCCAACATTGAATTTTTAATTGTATGCTCATTTGTCCTATTTTTACAATTTGATTACATTTACTATCATCTAATCATTTGTCATCTAAGGGTCCGTTCACACAGAACGCATTTTTTTATTTTGCAACTCTTGAATGCAGCGCCGCTCATTAATGTCAATTCCAAAGCAGTGGACCAATCAGAAGACCCCAGAGGTGGGCCAAGCGTTGCAAGCTTTTGTTTACAGTAGCAAGTTAGCATGACAGCTGTTTTATTTGCCAGCAACATGATGGAGTAGGCATTCTGCACTGCGCTTTTTAAAAAAAAAAAACATTCCTGAGTGCTGCGTCTCACATTTTTAGACGCAAAGACGCATTTTGCGTGAACGGCCCCTAACGCTGTTAAAGTCAAAATGAAAGTCAAAACTGCAAATGTTAAAATTAATACCCAGTTTTCATACTGTACATTATGATGTTGTGATATCTAATTTCACTTGTAGTACTTTTTGTTTTTAGTGGGTTTTTTTTTTTTCAATTTATTTAGACAAAATAGCATAGAATATTCTTTTGTTATTAATCAGTTATCAGCGACAATATAAAAATAATGACCAAAATGATGTAATATTTGTGCATCAACATATTCAACAATGTAGATTATAATGTGTATTGTATTCAAGCTTCACTTTTACTGTGTCCTTGCAAGAGGACTTTGACCTGAGAGAAAATTTCTCTCAGTCTCTCTCTCACAAACACTGAAAATGGCCTGTTTGGGGTTTGGACATGGCATATGAGGGAGGACAGGACTGGGTTGGGTGGAGTCGCGCCGATTAAGTGATTGGAAGCATTCGGCCGCTGAAGCGCTTTTCTTCAATCCTGCAGATAACATCGTCCCTGCGCTTTTTATCTTTCTTCTTGAACTTCTTTTAAACATCCCTCCCTCACTCTCTCTTCATTACATACTGTCCGCTTCTTCTGGCGTCCACTTTCATTATCGAGACTTATCTCATTCACCCTTCCGCTGTCACTCCCGTTATTGTGTGGCGGGGATTTTCAGATTAGCCGTTCCCACAAACTCTTCACACCGCGCTCTGTGAGATCGGCCCAAAGGAGCTAAAAATTGATGTTTTAAGTGAGGTAAATTAATTAGGCTGTCATTGAGAAATGGGCTACTAACGTGTTTGCATGGTTGATAGTGCTTTGATTGGTTGGGAAAAGTTCATTTTGAGTCAACCGATGCTTTGTGGCCTTATTAGACCTGACTGGCCCCTGATTCATGGGATTTAAAGCGAACAGCTTAACTCAGCTCTGCAATAGCAGTCAGAAGCTTGCTCTTCTATCTGTCCTGCTGAATGCTAAATCAAATTCACCAGGACAGACAGCGAGAAACCCTCATCAGACAGGTCTTTAATGTATAATTAGAATCATTGTGCGACGATATTCATGCATTGTTTAGTTCTGTGGTTCTCAACTCTAAAAACATAAACATATAATTCTCAAATAATGCCTATAAAAAGGCTCCATGGTACAACATTTGAAAAAAAAAAAAATGCGTCAGAATACATTCAGTCCCATTGCAGATACTGGGTGTGATGTTTATATGTAAAACTCTGCCATCCAATTTAATGATTGTGTGTAAAGTTATCAAGTGCCACGTTTGGGTCAGTTTCCCAAACGCTCCCCCCTTCTGGTCGGGCAGATGAATAGTCCCACTCCTAACTCATGCTATCGATTGAGGCAGTGTTGCTACATGTCGACTCCAAATGTTTAGTCTCTTTTGATCAGATTTGAATTTGGATCATATTCTCAGACTGATTTGCTAACATGAAGGCTTTCTATTCTGATAGAGCTATCAGTTGGATTGCATGAAAATTCAAATCTATTTTGTAAATGCGTGTTATTGATCTTATTGTGAACAATCATGTACTTTTCATTTTTTTATTATTATTTTTTTGACCTTGTTATGTTTAATCAATGACAGACTTCTCTCTGGTGATATATCTCAGACTTTTCCAATCATTTAAACCAGTTAAACACTCCCATTTCTCACTATCAACTGCAAACTCACAGTCAGATGTGCCTCCATCCAATCAAAAACCAGTAATTTGAATCAAGACCTGGCTCTCAGTTTTTTTATGAGAAATTACAGAACAAAAGACATGTCTGTTTCATCATGACATTAAACTAAACATTTAAAAAACAGAAGGTATTGAGAACATTAATCACTATAAATATGTAGTTTTAGCATAACCAGCTTGAATGAGCCAAGGAGCTATCATTAGCATTCCCAGTCATCTGAATAGCAGATGCTAAGCTAACACATGCATCCACAGATGTATGTGACCCGTTTGCTGCCATCTTTGCTTCATGGGAAGATTTATTTTTTTTTTAGAGCTAGTCACCTGCAAAATAAAATGCTATGTGACTTAAGTTAAATTAGAAGTTTTTGCAGTGGTAAAATATTTCTGTTTCATGCTTTTATATATATATATATATATATATATATACATACACACACACACACACACACACACATATATATATATATATATATACATATATATATAGAATCTGAAGCACTTGGAAAATAAAGTACTCTAAGAAAATGTACAATGTTAATATAAAGGAATTTTCTGTATGGATTTTTTTACAGGTATTTTAATCTGTATTTTGAATTACGCAATCCCTTTAAGGTGCTGGTAATTTTCTGCCAGGACATGTTTTTTTTCTACAGATTTTTTTCTTGCAGTGTATAATAAAAATATATTTGTGATTATGTTAAAATTTCACTTTTGTGAGAACACATGGCTACTTTTGAACCTTTTGGCCACCTATCTATCTATCTATCTATCTATCTATCTATCTATTATTAACTATAGTAAATAACTTATATTATATTATATTATATTACATTATATTATATTAGGTTAGATTAAAACAGCACTTCTTTGTAATGAATTCCAAGTTTTAAATGACTTTAGCATAAATGTGGATCTTTTTAACATTCTGCCTTGTCCTGGGTCACTTCCTCAATTTTATTTTGTGCTTCAATTTCCATTTACTTCATTACATCACTGGCCACTGAGGCTAAATGCAGAATTGGTTGTGCATTAATCAGTGAATAAATCTATGTAGTCTTTTTGGTGAACAGGTTCAAAAGAGTCGGGTCACTGAGTTAAATCAAATAACTCTAAAGAACTCTCACTCACACACCAAAGTGTTTTTGATCTGATAAGGTCTTTCCTGTAGTCTCTGTGCTTGATGTAATTTCATCATTCAGCACACAGGTTAAGAGAGGTAAGAACATTAACACGCTTTTTTTTTAATGCGCACATATTCGCACAAAGCACATTTCCCTGCTGTTTTAATAACTCATCTAAGACCTGCGATCTAATCGGCATGTACAGCAAGTAATTAAAGTTGAAATTAATTACTGTCTGTGCTGATATTCTAAGCAAACAGCTTTGGAGTATTTTGTAGCAGAAAGTTGATATTTTGTCATCCGTGTTTTATCTTCAGCGGCGGCGTGCGATCGTCTGTACTTTCAGATTATTCCTCGCCAGGAAAAGCTCAGGAAGCGACAGATAAAGAGGGAGAGAACTTCCACGCTTTTCTCTTTTTTTTTTTTTTTTTTGAGTTCCCGCTCTGACCTCTTGACAGTTCTCATCCCTCGTTCAGCTCCTCCGTCTCTCCCTCTTTCTCTTAACATTCCTTTATCGTGACAGTGTTTCGAGAGAGATAGGGCCAAGGCTTTGTGACTGCGTTTGATGGAAATTAGACAATCGTTCATTAGTGAGTTAGATAAAGTCTCTCCCTTCCTCCCACCCGGCTGACAGTTGTCTCCTTGGGGAGCTCATTTCACACCGAGAGCTTGCGGTGGTGCACACGTCGCCGTTGTGGAAGTGACTCCGACTCGTTCGGGTCCCATCTGAGTTTGTCTCCGCAGACAGTGCCACTGGAAATGTCAGCAGGAGCAGAGAGGAGCCGTGTTGAGTCGCTCACTCTAACAAGCTGAAGGCTTCTCCCCGCGGGGCCCGCTTATGCAGAGCCGCACTTATTTCACTGCTTTGTCTCCAGTCAGGCTCGTCGGAGAGCTCGCTGCACCTACAGAGGTTGCTCTTATAGAGGAGACTTGTGTTCTGCGGCACTAGCGTTAACTGTAAAAAATAATGACTGTATCCGGACAGGTTTTGCAAATGCGATTGGTTGATAGTAGCAGTCAGACCCACACACTACACACTACTGTTTAAAAGCTTAGACTTATGCTCACCAAAGATGCGTTTATTTGATCAAAATACAGTAAAAATTGTGAAAAATTATTACATTTTAAAATAATTGTTTTCTATGTTAATATATTTTAAAATATAATTTTTTTTCCTGTGATGCAAAGTTGAATTTTCAGCATCATTACTCCAGTCTTCAGTATCACATGATCCTTCAGAAATCATTCTAATATGATTTGCTGCTTAAGAAACATTTATTATTATCAGTGTTGAATACAGTTGTGCTGCTTAATATTTTTGCAGAAACTGTAATAGATTTTTACAGGATTCTGTGAATAAGAACAGCATTTATTTGAAATGGAAATCTACAATTAAAATAAGTTTTAGAATGACATTTTAAATGCCTTTACTTTAGTTTGGATCAATTTCAATTTAATGAATCCTTGCTGAATAAAAGTATTCATTTCTTAAAAAAAAAAACTTACTGACCCTATTATATACGATTATGAATGATAGTGTCATTTCTTCTGAATTCAAAGCTGTTTATATAGGAATTACATTACTAAATGCATTTATTTATGTACAGGTGCATCTCAATAAATTAGAATGTCGTGGAAAAGTTCATTTATTTCAGTAATTCAACTCAAATTGTGAAACTCGTGTATTAAATAAATTCAGTGCACACAGACTGAAGTAGTTTAAGTCTTTGGTTCTTTTAATTGTGATGATTTAGGCTCACATTTAACAAAAACCCACCAATTCACTATCTCAACAAATTAGAATACTTCATAAGACCACTAAAAAAAAACATTTTTAGTGAATTGTTGGCCTTCTGGAAGTATGTTCATTTACTGTATATGTACTCAATACTTGGTAGGGGCTCCTTTTGCTTTAATTACTGCCTCCCCAACTGGCGTGGCATGGAGGTGATCAGTTTGTGGCACTGCTGAGTGGTATGTAAGCCCAGGTTGCTTGATAGCGGCCTTCAGGTCATCTGCATTGTTGGGTCTGGTGTCTCTCATCTTCCTTCTTGACAATACCCCATAGATTCACTATGGGGTTCAGGTTTACGCGAGTTTGCTGGCCAGTCAAGCTTCAGTAACACCATGGTCATTGAATCAGCTTTTGGTACCTTTGGCAGTGTGTGGGTGCCAAGTCCTGCTGGAAAATGAAATCAGCATCTCCATAAAGCTTGTCAGCAGAAGGAAGCATGAAGTGCTCTAAAATTTCCTGGTAGATGGCTGCGTTGACTGGACTTCAGAAAACACAGTGGGCCAACACCAGCAGATGACATGGCAGCCCAAATCATCACTGACTGTGGAAACTTCACACTAGACTTCAAGCAGCTTGGATTCTGTGCCTCTCCACTCTTCCTCCAGACTCTGGGACTTTGATTTCCAAATGAAATGCAAAATTTACTTTCATCTGAAAAGAGGACTTTAGACCACTGACAAACAGTCCAGTTCTTTTTCTCCACAGTCCACGTAAGACGCTTCTGACGTTGTCTCCGGTTCAGAAATGGCTTGGTAGCGAGCGTGGTGACTCTTCATGCACTGACTCCAGCTTCAGTCCACTCCTTGTGAAGCTCACAAGTCTTTGAATCAGCTTTGCTTGACAGTATTCTCAAGCTTGCAGTCATCCCTGTTGCTTGTGCACCTTTTCCTACCCAAATTCGTCAACTTTGTATTTAATATGCTTGATACAGCACTCTGTAAACAGCCACACCTTTCAATAATGACCTCTGTGACTGCCACCTCTTTGTGGAGGGCGGCCAATGTTCGCCTTCTGGATCATTGCCAGTCAGCAGTCTCTCCATTATGGTTTCAAAGAACAAGAGATACCCGGAATTTATACTGTAGGGATGGTCATTAATTGAAACTCAAATGTAAATATTCTAATATTTTGAGATACTGATTTTTGACTTTCATGAGCTGTAAGCTCTAATCATCAAAATTAAAACAAAAAAACTTTTGACATGTTTTAATTTACATGCAATGAATCTAAACTATATGAAAGTTTCACTTTTTGAAATAACTTACAAGAAAAAATTAACTTTTTCACGACATTCTAATTTATTGAGATGCACCTGTATGCATTTATTTGACAGGTTTTATTAAATATCACATGTATTTAATATCTGTTAGCTTTAGGCCAATTTATTGGCAAATGTTTAACGATTTTAAGATTAATGTGCTGGTTTGGCAAGAGGAAATTGTGTAAAATGAACAAGTTTTTATTTCAGTTCATTTCTGTTGCTTTCATTGTATTATGTATACATCTCCCTCTCTTGTCTCAAAATGTCAGCTGTTGCAGAACTCATATTGGCTGTAAGACGAACGTGGATAGCACAGCTCAGATGATTTTGTCCTTATCCTTGAGTTTATGTTGAAATTACTGGATTTTGATTTGCAGAATTGGTACCATCTTGACAAACATACATGGTTGAGATCTCTGAATCTCTAGAGGAGACAATTAGGTGACAGGGCTTTTCTCTCTGTTTATTTGATCTCATTGTTGTCAATGAGAAACAGCTGAGATATAAGAGATCTCATTTGTGATTTTTATCTTTCCTGTTGGTCTGCACTACACAATTTACGATTTGTCATTTAAGTTGGATTGCGATCGACTCGAGCCGTTGTGTATAAATCAGTTTACATTAACATAATGAAATGAGCTCATTTTCAAGCAGGTTTAATGACATACTGCTGGAGAAACTGCAAAAATATGACTGAGTTAAGTGAGTTTTGTGTCATTTGCAAGCAAAATGCTTACAGGAAGTATTCTTGTAGCATGAATTAAGTTTTCATCTTCCTAATGATGAAGAGAAGCAACTTTTGAAATGATTATCCAAAACTGGTGTCTTGAGACGGACACAAAGGAGAAGTTAGAGTCTCACTCCGCAAACTTGCAGACAAAAGTTTTAGACAAACACTTTCTTTCAATGTCTTCAAGGCGATTTTGATGTGCAGAAGATCAATCGTTTGAGAAAGCGTCTGGAATGTGGTCTACATCGGGGTCAGCTGAACACATAATCACAGGCAACTTCACGCAAGGCAGGCCTGCCCTCTCTCTCTCTCACTCCCTCGCTTTTCTCTCTCTGTTAGCCCGTCAGATATGGAGAACTGTCCCTCGTCTCGGCTCACAGATCAGAGGCTTCTGCTCAGGCCTACAACAACTTTTCCTGCATTAAAACAGGTCTGACAGAACTTTCCAAAGCTTTCTGATGGCGTTCAGCATTCGCCTCAGGGGAAAATAACAAGCTGGTTGCTCACTTTGTGACCCGCTGGATGGGGTAAATCAATATAGACTTACCAGGAAGAAAATTATCATTTTAAATCAAATAAGTTTTACTTCTGTAATGTGACGTATTTCTGAGTGAAATAAGATATTCAACAAGAAAAATTTAGGGTGAGGCTACAGTGAAAAAGTGGATATAAAACTGAGAGGGATTGGTGATGTCATTTCAGAGGTAGAGCAAGATTTCAACAGACTTGATTTCTTTAGAATAATGTTTACCAATGGTTTGTGGACCGTAAGACTGCAGGGAAGGTTAATTTTTAATACTCACTGAGTTTAAAACTGGTTGTTTATGGGCTTATATAGTGTTAAAGATCTTGGAAAGACGCTCTTAAATGACTGTTAAATGATAAAAGCCTCCAAAGCATGATCACATAAGTAATTAAGACAAAAATTATAATGGTGGAGTGTGTAATTTATGCAAACTTAGCTGCACCAAAAAATGTGCGAAAAATATTATTTAAATTTAAATGTTTATTAGTTAAATGTCTTGACCAAGGGTGGAATGACTTTTAAGACTTTAGAAGACTTGAAAAATATCATATGAGTCATATAGACTACTTTTATGGTGGTACTTGTGAAATTTGAACATTTCTTGGTCACTGTATGTTGTTTTGCATATATTGTGTGTAAAAAAAAAAAAAAATTGGTGTGTGTGTATACAGTCATCACAAAAATATCAGCACCCTTGGTAAATATGATCAAAGAAGGCTGTGAAAATTAATCTGCATTGTTAATCCTTTTGATCTTTTATTAAAAAAATCACAAAAATCTAACCTTTCATTGGATAATAAGAATTTAAAATGGGGGGGCGGGAATCTAATTCTCAACAAATTAGAATATGGTGACATGCCAATCAGCTAATCAACTCAAAACACCTGCAAAGGTTTCCTGAGCCTTCAAAATGGTCTCTCAGTTTGGTTCACTAGGCTACACAATCATGGGGAAGACTGCTGATCTGACAGTTGTCCAGAAGTCAATCATTGACACCCTTCACAAGGAGGGTAAGCCACAAACATTCATTGCCAAAGAAGCTGGCTGTTCACAGAGTGCTGTATCCAAGCATGTTAAC
>JAFVLL020016270.1:0-53223 GCA_021397915.2 Tor tambroides
AACCACCTTCAAATTGTAATACCTCTGTCATACCCATGTCATTAAACAAATTTGTGTCCTTGTAAACCACAAAAACCAGTACACACACACACACATTTACATTTAGTACACACACAAACCATGGCAGAGCCATACAGAAACCATAGCAAGAAATTTCTAAATGTAAAGAATCTTTGTTTGTTTTTCTCAACAGCACTTCAGTGATTTAGTTGCCATGTCTGTCACAGAAGGACAGACTGCTAAAAGGGCAAGAAAGCTTGATAAAAGTAGTCTATACAACTTGTATATGCTACATACCAAAGGAGGGAGGGGAAGATCTTCAGTAAATAAGCTATATTTGGTCTATATCACACAAAGCTATTATATGATTTAAAGGGGTCATCGGATGCCCATTTTACACAAGTTGATATGATTCTTTAGGGTCCTTGTGAAAAGTCTGTAACATAGTTTGGTTTAAATTTCTCAATGGTAGTGTAAAAAAACACCTTTTTAAACCTTTCAAAAACAGCTCTTGTCAGAGCAAGCTGTTTTGTAGCATTTTCCTTTAAATGTGAATGAGCTCTGCTGACCCCGCCTCTCTCTTCCAAGCCGCTCTCTGAGGGAACTGTTTACTTTAGCCGCATTCATCATGAAACTTGCTAATTAGCAAATTATTAGGAAAGGTAATTTGCAAAGATTCATTAACAATCATTATACTTACTGCTTCTGTAGGTGAAGCTGGATCACGAATGATTCATGCGAACATAGACACATTTAGGTAGATCGGGGGCGCATTCCCTTCAAAAACAAATGTAATCCACTGCATCTTCAGCGGCTCAGATGTCGGGAGTAAATGACGACTGCTATATTCATTATTACATCCAACAACAAAACACCTCAATCACTTAATCGGAGACATTCTTGTCTTCCCCTGCACCGGAGTCGACACAATGGCGGACGGATGACAGCTCTCTCAGGGCGGGTCTAAGGTAAGATGGCCTTGTCAATCAGCTATCGTGGGAGCAGCCTGTACAGAACTACGTCATTCTGAGAGGAATCTCAGAACAGCCTGATTTGAGAAAGGGAATTTTAAAATAGGGATTTTAAAAAAACACTGGATTTTTATCATTATAGGATGGATGTGTACACACACTCCAGCACACATTTATGTTCAAACAACTTGTAAAGTGAATTTTGCATCCGATGACCCCTTTAAAAGAAATTGAATACAGTATTGGAAATGGTGATGTAAATAGAGAAAATAGAGAATTTTAGTTTTTGGTTGACCTACTCCTTTATATTATGTAGCTTATTAAATATAAGTTCTATATCACCTCTACCTTGAATACCTGCCAATTTGACATTTCCTTTATGGAAAGGTTATTGCTTTTGGGGAGAACAAAGAAACTGATAGATCAATATGTTGTGCTGCCTTCTTTTTTCATCTTGTGCCCTTCGCAACTGTCTTTGTAAATTGGTGTGAATATTTTGCATTTTCAGCTTGACGCAAAAGAAATATCTATAACAAGCTAAGCATTGTTGAGATGTATTTTCTGTAATCAGCCGGCACATTGATAGAATAAGATATGAAATGTTCTACATTCTCTATGCAGGTTTATTGAGTTCTGAACATCCAGCATTCTCACACTGCACCAGAGTGCATTCATCTCCTTGAACTTCTTTGATTTGTTCTGGTCCTCTTTCTGACTCAGAGGTAAACAAGGTCCTTTATCACTTCTGAAAAAAAAAAGTATTTTACTTTACTTTCCACAAACTAACAGATATGAGTTCCTGTCTTCTCACACTAGGGGACTGAAGATTTTACGATTAAAGAAAAAACAACAGCAAACACTGCAACTCCAAGTGAACATAGGAAAAACCTCAGTGCTGATGTGCTGTGAGTGTGTACTCTTCTGACTATTATTTTCTAATTAATGATTTTGTCATGTTAGGTCATTGCAGGAAGAACGCAGGAGGCACGAGGAAATATTTAAGTCTTTAATCAAAGAAACACTGGGAATCACCACAACAGGAGCTTGAGGAACTCATAGCAAACTAGTAGACCCGACAAACACAAACTGAACAGACTGGGATTTATATACACAGGATAATGAGGGCCAGACAGGTGCGGGGACTCAACTAATAATCAAACTAAACAAGGACAGGAAGGAGACCAAATAAGGCAAAACAGGAACTGAAACACAAGACTAAACAGGTCCAATCCTGACAGATTTGTAACATGTCATAACTCTCACTTAGAAGATATTAACCTATCTATACACAGGGACATCCACATATTGATATAACAATATATTTAGTTTTATGGCATTTCTACGGTGCCCGGGAGGGGTCGTATTCGGTTCACTTAGTTTTGCCGTGGCAACGACATATTAAGTCGTGGGAACGTGATAATATGTTGTGGCCACGAGATATTAATTTGTGGGAACGTCATATTAACTCGTGGGAACGTGATATTATGTCGTGGCCACGAGATCGTTTTGTCGAGGTAACGACATCCTTATGTCGTGGCCTCGAGATGTTATGTTGAGGGAACGACATCCATTTCTCGTGGCCACGACTTCTTATGTTGAGGGAACGACATATTTTTCTCGTGGCCACGAGTTTAATGTGTAAACAAACCTACGTGACCATAGCAACCCGGGATTATCAGGGATTCATTAATATTTTATTTTGAATTAAGAAATTATTATATTAATTATTATAGAAATTATTACATAATTGATTTATTATATTGATCATAGGCTACCCGACTGTAGGCAATTGCACGCGAATGTAACCAGCATTCGAATTATCACAAATAGGCTAAATGTTACATAAAGTACATAAAATAAAATAGACCTACAAGAAAACATTTTTATCCATCAGTCTTACTAGCTGTGTCCATTAACTGATCGTCTTTTTACATAATATTTGTATATTATTATTAGCCAATTATTATATTTTTATATTCGTTTTTTCCCTTCATTTTGATCTCTTTACATAATGTTCTGAACAGTTTTGTAAATAAGCCTACTGTAAATGCTCCACATAAAGCTTTGATTATGCTGACTGGAATTTATAGTCAATATTTCTTTTTTTTCTGCGAATTAATAATTATTAATATTATAGCCTACTGCCTAGTGTTTCGTTGAGGAATCATTCACGTAGTTTCATTTGTAAATGAAAACACAAAACGCTCATTTATCATCACGCACTGGCATAAATAGCCTACAATCATAAAGTATTGGCATAATTGTGAGGCGTTTGCAGTATTTGCAAAATATACGGTATAAAAAACGGCATAATTATACAGAACATTAATTAGGTAAAGAGATAACACGAATTGAAAGGGGAAATAATAAAATATTATATATGAAATAAATATAAAAATATAGCCCTAACAAGTTAATATAACCTAATAATAATAATATACAAATATTAAATGAAATGTTTAATGTTAATAAAAATGTTTTATTCATCTCTGATAATCCCGGGTTGCTATGGTCACGTAGGTTTGTTTACACAAACTCGTGGCCACGAGAAAAATATGTCGTTCCCTCAACATAAGAAGTCGTGGCCACGAGAAATGGGTTCCCTCAACATAACATCTCGAGGCCACGACATAAGGATGTTACCTCGACAAAACGATCTCGTGGCCACGACATAATATCACATTCCCACGAGTTAATATGACGTTCCCACGAATTAATATCTCGTGGCCACAACATATTATCACGTTCCCGCGACTTAATATGTCGTTGCCATGACAAAACTAAGTGAACCGAATACGACCCCTCACGGGCACCGTACTAGTCAGCTATTTCATCTGTTGAGAATTATATAATGCAAATATTGTTAGTGAAGGTTATTTTAAAGTGTTACCATAACAGATAAAAAAAATCACTGTGTTATTTCAAATAACACTGTATAGATTTTAGAACATAATCTTGTGTCTCAGTTATGGATTGTGGTGGACAGTGCCTCAGGGGATTTTGGTATTAATATTACTGTAATAATGTATTTTTCTTCTTATTGCTTGGCTGTTTTGTATATTTTAGTGCACTATGAAAAAATGGAAAATCTATTAATTTTATGGACACTTCTGGTAACCGTAAAACACAATGTAATAAAGTGCAAAATTACAGGTACAAATCATCTGTTAAAAAAATAAATATGGAAAATTCCTTTATTTTAATACACCACATTGTGCCCTATTTTTACTTTTTTTTTTTTTTTTTACACAGTGTGGATTTTTTTTCCTTAACAAAAGCTTTAAGATCAAATGAAAAGTAAAATGATTAAATAATTTTAGCTCAAATCAGAATTGACACATTTGAATAGCTAATGTGATAAGCAACATATTGTACAATCAGCTGGTCATTATTTCAAACTATAGTAAACCCCCTCAAAGTGCTCACACTGTTGTGTTTATTTCTTAATAATCTGTTTATTGTGATAAAAGTAATCCCTAAATCCAGGCCTTCTCTTAAATTTTAAACAGGCATCATTCTACAGGTTTCACAGATACACATTTTAAGGGAGTAATGGCATTAGGGTGTATGTATTGCACACCAAAATCGGTAGCTTAGTTTAGCAGTTGACAGAATTCAACTGTCATCAGTCTCTTGAATGTCAGATCGATACTGGGAGTAATTATTGACTGGCTCAGTTGAAAGAACTGATTTGCTTGCAGACACTTGCCTCTGACACCACATTTTCTAGAAGATTCTCCCTTTCTGTCTCTTTCAGCTTTAGGTATAAAAAAGATGTTAGGCTACTGCTCAGAAATACTGACTTGAACTGCTACTCATCAGCTGATTGTCATGAACCTTGACAAAACAGAGTTCCTTTTCATCACTGCTAAAGCCTCCCCCACTGTCTCTCGAAGTGAAGGTCAAATGATCATTGTCTCCTGGTGTGTGAAAAGATATCCTGGATATTAAACTGACCTTCACTGGTCACGTAGCATCAGCTGGCCAAACCTGCAGTAAGTTTCTTAAGGCAAAAGAAAGGTAAGCACACTATGTATTCCTTATAGTATATTTCAAGCTTTTCTTTTTCTGTGATTTATTATTTATATATTTTTCTAAATAAAGTGTTTGTTAGTATTTTGTGGCTTTCCTCAAAACTTTGTATATTGCACAGTATGCAATGAGCCACCAAACTGGATTTTGAATACGTTGTTCCACCTGTCATAACAAAATGTAAAGAAATTGAGCAAGATGAAAACAACAACGACAACAACAAGAGACAAAAAAGCCACATCATATTTACAGTACTTAAAAGTCTCTTCTTTAAATGACAAGAGGAAGTCAAGCAAAACGCTTACTCAGCTTCTGGAACAGTCGATGATATACGATATATATATATATATATATATATATATTTATACCTATATATAATAGAAATTTTTATAAAAACTTGTCTTGCAGAGGAAAAAAGAAACCAATCTTGTTCAGAAGAGCAAAGCTACATCTTCTGCAGTCTTCAGAGATGCTTATACGAAATATTTATTACAAGATTTTCAAATCAGATTAGTTACTTTTTAATTTAGGACAAGACACTACAAGCAAAACCATTGTTTTTTCATGCACTGGTCAGTTTTGAGATTTGGTGTCTGTTACAGAAAGAAAATTTAAAATGTATTATCCATTTTTCAAGCTCATGTGTATTTTAACTTTTTTGCCTGAAATTTGAATTTTTCTGCACACATTGTGGTGGCCAATTGCATTCATTTAGCAGACACTTTTATTCAAAGCATCTTAAAAATGAGGAACATCACAATCAATTTATCATAAGAAGCAAAAAAAATTGCAGTACACAATGCCAAGTTTCAAGTACAAACTAGATTAATAAACAATTGGCCAATGCAATGAAATGCAGAAAAGTAGCAGATGTCAAACAGAACATTTTTAAATGCAAATTAAGGGGCACTGCCCAAATAAACAATTCCAAACATAATTTCCCGAGTGGTGTTAGACTTTTGTGCAGTGCTGTAAATTAAAACCATATTAACCCAAAAGTCTGATGAAGTTAAGAATGTTTTTCTGCAGATTTCTCTACGATGCACCTGAAGAAACTTGACTGCCAAACTGATGACTAATTAAAACGCTAGAGCGAGAGCAAGAGTGCTGCTAAGAAAAGTCAAATGGTGATAATTACACACCCCCATACACTCACACACACACACACAAACATGACTCGATTTATTACGCCAACAACAGTCCTCTGGGAGCAACGCTGCCGTTGTCATGGCTACAAAGCTAATTAGTGAATAAAGCTGTAGGTGCTCGGTGTTGTTTGCTGGAGAGAAAAACGATACACAGTTAGATGGGTGTAGTTAGTACTACATACCAGCGAGTGTATTTAACAGCTTTAATTGTGTGTGCAGGCTAACACTCATGCTTTTGGTTACATGGTCACTGTGCCATACCAACCTTTTGTGGATATAAGAGGGCAGCTAGATTGACTTGTTGATAGAGCCGCCCTTTAGCCTGTTGTGACTGAGTGATTGAGTTACTTGCTCTCTCAGACAGCCACATAATAATGTGTCTCAATAGAGAGAGGGTCATTAGGGTTGTTGAAATGACCTAGTATTAACAGAGTGGCACGCCTCTGGATCTAGTGCATGGGTGACCCAAGGATAATGTGAAAAAGTCTCAGCATTACACACCAACATATCAAGTTTATTTTCAGGACAAGAAGCTTGTTTTTCAGAGCAAAACCTGTTTTGCAGGCACCATCACGATCACACACACAGGGTTTTGAATATTAACAATGCAGATCCTGTGTCATAATTATTTTTTTCAATGGCAGTATAGTAGACTATAAACTACCATTTAAATGTTTTATAGAGAATTTCTCCTTAAAAACAGAGAATGTAAGGAATAACCTTGAGTGAGTTCTTTATTAATCACCTTGGAAATATTGTTCAGACTGAGCATTCAACACCCTTTGAGTGGTTTTCAGTGGTTTAAAAAAAAACTGCTGTAGTCCTTCTACGAGATATATATAAAATGATAGTGGAGAATAATTCTTGGAATAACACTTTAATTATTAAAAAACAGATTTTTTATTATACATAATCCGGCTCAAACCTATTCATTACGCAATGAAACCCTTACCATATCTCATCATTTGACTGATATTTCTTTGTTTCTTAACCAGCCTCTTTAAATTCTTTCCCACTTCATAATAATAATAATAATAATAACAACAACATTAAAAAACGCAATGATGCAGTTTAGCTGTTTAGTTTATTCTATATTTTAGGTGGTGCAGTTTTCAATACTGTTATTGATTAGACAGGAAAGCGCATTTAATCGCAGCGTGATGTGTCTTTCAAGCCTGGTTTTTGTCATGTTTCTTGAGCGTTTGGACCTTGAACTCTCAGTTTGATTCGACCACATGGCAGGTTGATTAAATGTGGAAAGGCCCTTAAAATCAAACAAACTGTTGATCCGGTTTTGCTGTAACACTTCCAGCAGTGTAATAAGTTAAAATTACATGTGGAACACAATCACTTTTCTCACAGTGTGTGTTCAGATAATAACAACTCTACTGGCCAATTGGCTAGGTTTTCTCCTGTGTAGGGCAGAATTCAGACACCCCCTCAAAGTTTCAATAATAACAGACATTATCCTGAAAGTGGAGGAAGGAAACCTGAAGTGACTGCCAATCAGTTCAGGTGCGAGAACAGATAAAGCAGTTTCTCAATTAGTAGAACACACACATCAAACCGAGCTAGATGATTTGGTTAGTCAGGTTTTCACTTTACTACAACGTATATAAACCTACAAATTCGAGATGGTCCTCACTGCAGAACACAAGATCCAGGGGGCGAGGTTGGATCCAGATCCAACTCCTCACGCCTTACATATACCTAAACCTAGCCATCTCCACCCCCTGATCCCTAAACCCACCCATCTCCACCCCTAAACCTACCATCTCCAACCCCTAGATGTGGATCCAACCCTGCCCCCTGGACCTTTGTTCTGCAGTGAGGGGCTACTGACAAATTCACACTCTGTGTACCATATTCAAGTGATTTTACTATTATTACATACATCAGCAGCAAGTGTATGAGATTATCATGGCAACCAGATTGCATATTGATTACTTGTAAGGGCTGGGCTATGTTTATTTTTTATGCTAACTTAGCAAATTGAAAATAATGCGCTATACACATCAACACATTCTCGGAGTATGTTTTTATTAAACAAATCGAGCAGTGAATTATTCACCCACTGCTTTGAAGCAAATGTGTTGGGTTGATTCAAAATAAACACACTGGCAAGATGCACAAACATTTTACACATTTAGTAGATTTGACTGAAAAAAGACAGTTAAATGAGACTTGCGCAGATGAGACAGTGTTAATGTGTTTACAAAATAACAATTTTAAAAAAACTATGCATGTTTATTTTTGAGTTGGAAATATAGGAAAGATACGCCCCTGACACACACACACACACACACACACACATACACACACACACAAAACATGGTTTCTGGGTTAAGGGAAAATGGAATGAATTTTTTTGATGATGTATTTGTGCCCTAATTAGCAAAGCATAATTTCAGAAAAGATATTTTTAATTATTTAATGCGTTTAGAATACTAGACTTCACCTTTAATTTAAAAACTTAGTCAACAGAGGGGGTTCCTAATACAGCTGCTATGAGAGTGACTTTGACATCCCTCTTTTGGTCAATAGTCAATAGAAATGCAAGTTTTTTTATATATATATAATATTATCTCTGGAGTCCTGAGTACCTCACATGCCATTTATTCTACTCTTAGTTCTGTATTTCAGAACTAGATTTGTGAAAAAAGATCCATATGTTATGAAGCGCACATGCAAAGTGGGTGTCGCAACCATTCAGAGTGAGCACAAAAACAGCTAACACATAGTTATTTAAAGTTATTTAAAGTGCATTTAGATTTTAATGTGAGCAAAATTGGTGAAGTCTGTTTGGGCGAGTTGTTTACTTTATAATTTATTTAATTTATTTGTAATTTATAAAGATTTCATTGTCATTGACAGAGTATCAGCCGTTCACAGGCTTATGAGGCCTACTGTCACATGACTTTTCACCTGTATTTATAAATGTGTGTATGTTTATAAATATTTATTAAATATAACTATATAACTATCTGTCAATTATTTTCTCATCCCATTTTTGAAAAAGTGCCCCACTGCACATGCTACACATACACTCTCACTGGATTATTGTTATAAGATGACATACAAATTTAAAAGCCTTGGAAATAATGTGAGATTAAAATAAAACCATCTGAACTGAACTAAGGTGGGAACGGAATTAAGGAGGAGAGATAGAGAAAAAAATGAAAGAGGGGTAGGAGTGACAGATAAAAAGAGACAAATTTTCCTCTAAAGGTCTGATTTACACACCAACGAAAAGATGGAAGCCGCTGGGTGATTGCAATTTTGATGAGGCTCTTGATGAGAGCAGACCCAGAGGACTGAAAGCCTCCCGGCTATCTAAAGCCTGCTCCACAACCTTTCACTCTCTCTTTTACACATGTCAGTAACATAACCTTAATGTACCTGGCCTGAACTACTATCTTGAACTGAACACAATTTGAAGACAGAACTTTCATGAAGTTAGATATAATGGTCATAATGTTATACAAATATTAAAATGTGCAAGATACAACATCCCTTTATTTCACAAGCATAAACAATTTTGTTCTCATTTTTTAAGAACTGTTTAATTCAATAAATGAATTGAAATGCTTTCTGCATTAAAAGGTTACCCCCTCCCCCAAATAGAATTCACCTGCAATTTTTACAGTATACAAGTAATATTGTTATACTACTACAAATATTACAAATATTTTAGAAAGATTTTTTTCTTGCAGTATTATATTAAACTGTCAATGTAATATAACACTACTAATATTATTGCACTTCCATAAAAAAAAAAAAAAAAATTCTGGGATAGCTCTGCGTAAGATTGCACTTGCCATCTGTTCATCGCAGTACTGAGTCCAGTGCAGTTTGCTATTTTATTCTCAGATATTTGTTTATGTATTTTCCATTTTTAGAAATACCATTTGCTACACTGAATGAGATTTCTTTCTTCAGTATTTTAAAGGCACTTTTTAACAAGTTGCTGCCGTTTTTATGTGATGCAGCAGCAATAAAATGCTGTTTCCTGAAGCACTCTGACCCTAGACATTCTGCACATCGCTTGCCTCCAAAAACTACAGATACATTTTTTTGTATCCTCAACAAACACTGCAGAATTCATAGAAAATGGGGCACCGATCAGAAATGTCTCATGACTGGAATTGTTTGACAGCTTGATTAAAAAATTCCTTGAGACAATAACGCAGTATTTACTTTGCTCAATCATACATAAGCTCTCTGGGAAAAGGTGGTTTGAGGTTTTGTGGTTTGTTTGTTCACAGGCAAAGCATTTTGAGTAAATTACACAGCAAGGTTGTGTGTCTTTACCATAGGGAAAAAGGCAAGTTGGTCATTACAGCAATTGTTTTCACACATGTAAGGAGGCTTTTCACACAGCAGGAATATGGCCGTTTTGTTTCAGAATGATGATTACAATATACATGAGGATTATTTCAATGTTTGTGTCTTTTTTCATACCCACTTGAGGAAAGAATCTCTCTGTCTCGCTCTTTTAATTCTCTGTTGGCCTTTAATGATCCGCTGCAGATGCTGTGTGTAGCGGCCTCTTGCAGAGAAACTGACTGAAATGGGGCATGATATTGAATTTCAAATCAAACTCTTCTATTTGCAGCATAAACACAGTGGGTGGTTTGACTATCTGTGCTACTCATCTTTCATTCATAAAGTCACATTCAGTATTAATAACAAAGCTGAAATCCTTTTCCACTGTGTGCTGATCTTAATCGATTTCAGAACAGTTCGGGTCAGTAAGCCACGACTTAGGCTGTAGGAATGTGTCAGTCTTTTTCATGCATGACTTCACTGGCTGCATAAATACATATTTATATATTTATACGTCAGTGGTATCAGGTTATGTTTTAGTGACCCTGGATTTCCCCTTAGAATGCAACACATCACCTTTTATTTTTACAGATTTCCTATAAGCTCATTCAAACATCGATATGTGACATTAGTTTTTCTCAAGAACTGACAAAAGCTGTTTGAAATGTATTGACTTTACATAAGAATGCTTGGTGAGTGTGGCCATCATGATTCGGCAGATTTCTTCTCTGTCTCCGTTTTCAGAAGAGGCTCTCACATGAAATTGCTAGTGCAGAATCTGGCTCTTTCCTCTCTTTCCTGATTTGAAACCACATCTTCATTCGTAATGAGCGGCTGCAGAAAGAAATCATACTGCCACTATGTATCTTTATTTTTGTGATATTTATAATTTATCTTTATGTTTTGTGAAGGAATGTGACAAGCAAATCACATTTAATGAATGAATGAATGAATGAAAGACATTAATGAAAGATTTATCAAAAGTATATTAGGATTCTGTCTCTGTCTCTTGCACTGCTTCCTTTCTCGGCCTGTGACCTCTACCTTCTCGAGCCTGTCTATGATTCATGTGACATTTTAACTTCTCATTATTCATTTGCCTTTTCTCATCTGCTATTCCTGCATGTCCGAGAGGTACAAGCTAATTGGAAGCACTACTATAGACTGCAGTGTAATGCTGCACTAATGACAGATCAGAATTGAAATATCATCTTTCTTTCATTAAGAGCATAACATTTTCATAACATCTTTCTTAGAATTGGTGTTTGTTTTGTTGCATCAAAAACAGGTGCTTGCCAGTTCATACTGTAGGTGGCTTAACTTACAGCCTTGGCACAGTTACACACACACACACACACACACACACACACTTACTTAGCTATGTTTTTATATATGGCTTATAAATATTTTGAGCTAACCCTAACAGATTTTTTCCAGCATTTATTGTTCACACTTATTTATGTTTTTACATACTGCCATTTAAAAGTTTGGGATCAGTAAGATTTTTAATGTTTTATAAAGAAGTTTCTTATGGTCATCAAGGCTGTATCTATTTGATCAAAAATACAGTAAAAAATGTAATTTTGTGAAATATTATTGCAATTTGAAATAACATTTTTCTATTTTAATATAGTAGTCAACATTTGAAGTGGATCAAAAAAGTTCCTGATGAAAATTCAGTGCTGCGTCACAGAAATAAATTATATTTTAAAGTATATTAAAACAGGAATCCAATATTAGAAATTGCAATAATATTTCACAATATTACTGTTTTTTTCTGTATTTTTGATCAAATAAATACAGCCTTGATGAGCATAAGAGACTCCATTAAAACGCACACCCACACCCACCCACACATATATACATTCTTACAAACACTCCTTGCAAAAAGGGAATTGTTGAGAAAGGTCAGTTATTAATAATTGAAATGATTAAAAATGAATAGTCCCCAGCAGCTATTTTGTTTAGGCAATTTGAATTTGTTGGGTCAATAAATGCAAAATGTGTTATTTAGTCATTAATTTCTTATCAAAACCACTAAAAACATTTTGTTCAGAATGTTATCAATTAGGAATTTTAAAATATCTTTTAAATCAAAGATATCCTGTGCAATCATTTTAAGAGTCATGAAGAGTCACAACATGATTAAAGTCAGCAAACAACAAAACAATAATCCTCAAGCAGTTACTTCTAAGAAATTTACGTATGCTGCAATGCATGCTGGGAGCTTCTTTGACAAATTAGCAGCATTCAATATGAAATAGTTTATTCAAACAACTCTGTTAGGCTAGTTTTGGAGTATATTGTTAGTCTGACATATTTTGATGAGGATTCTAAATAGTTCAAAGATCAATTTAATGTCTATGAAAAGCATTAGTATAAAATGTAATTGCTTTTATTCACAGTGCACTGTCATGTTACTACACACAGCTGTGTGTTCTGGCCGGTTGGGAGGGCCATTGGGGTTTTTTTAGGGGTCTCGGTAGGTCAGGCCAGATTGAGGTTGCAGTGCAACTCAAAGCCTTTGTTCTGAGAAGATGAAACACTTCCTGAGCCAGGTGACACTAAGAGCAGCATCTTTTTATCAATATTTTTTTCTCTCTTTTCAATTTGTTTTGAAGAGCTTTTGAATACTCTCACAAGGCTGAAGAATTTCTGAGTGAAAGCAGGATGACATGGAAAGCAAAGCAACAGAAATGGCTTCATCTCTGCACAGGTCCACTCTCTCACTCTCGCATATAAAAAATAAGTTGCTGGGAAATTGCTTAAAATTAGGGTCATAGGTATTACTATGAGTCTGATATCTTCCTTTAGTTCGCTGTACCATGTGAGTGACCATGTACAACCTTTTTAGTCTGTGATGAAAAAGTCATGTTGTATTATATTTCTGAGCCAAGGAATAAAAGAAACAAAGCACATCCTCCTCTTGAGATTTAATTTTTCTTACAAATTTGAAAACATCTATAATAAAACATGTTATTAACTGTACCGATAAGAGACAGACAGTGCCCAAAATAAATATTCATCATTATAGATTTTATGACTTATCGATACGTTGATGTTGTTTGTTCGCTTTTTAAACTTAATTTCTGAGCTGCCTATACATTACATTTAATGATCATATTCTCATTGTTTCCTTGCTTGTTCAAGGAGGCTGCGCTGAATAGACCAGCAAAAAAAATATCAGCTTAATAACTCGATGCAATGATTATACAACATGATCAGTTTTACGCAACAGGATCTAAGGATGAGATTTCAGCTGCTACCATCTTAATGCCAAATTCCTGTTTGTGCATTTTACCGCAAGAAACCTGTGCCTATTCATCACATAATGCAATCCGGCATGAAGTAGGTTAGAAACAGGGAGGAGCTGAGACATAAATCATTCTACCTCTGGAAGGAATGACCTGGTTGTCCTGTTAACAATTCAACCAGTATAAAATATCTTATTACATGACCTCAGAATATATCACCTCTAAATGTACTTCATGAAGACAAATGATCAAATTGTTAAAAATGATATTTATGAGAAATTCCAAAACGGTTTTATATGGTCAGAATCAGTAACCTTAACCTGGATATGTCAACTCTGAAAACTATTGCAGAGATTTTAGATAAAATCTAATGCTTTGTGTGTAATCTTTAACTCTTCAATGCATAAAGAAGATCAGACCTTTGACTGAAATAACATTTTTCACGCTTTCTAAGGCTGGAAATGAGTTTTGTAGATAAATATGAATTAAGCATATGGACTGGAGAGTGAAGGAAAAGCAGACAAGAACTTGCGTGGATCTTAATTCACTAGACTGCTATTAAAAGCATCCCAGGTGGCACCTCATGAGAGAATGCCAATAGTGTGCAGAGCTGTGATCGAAGGAAAGTTGGCTACTTTGACAAATCTAGAGTATAGGAGATTTTCATGTAAAAGCCGTAGACAGAAAGGTGCAAAGAGAGTGTTCTTATCCTGTCTGCAAGTATTATAGCTACATAATTTGCAAAAGTTGTAAGCAAATTGACATTTCTCACATTAAAACACATATAATATATAATATACAATTAGTTATACCGAATTCCATATTTTACTGTACATGTACATGGCAAGTGAACAAATGAACAGGATAGAAACAAATTAAGTTAATTAATAATGCTTAAAATAACAATAAAATAGGATGCATTGTTTTTTAAGAAAACCACTGAAGTCAATAAGGGTCATGAGGCCCACTTTTTGCATTCCTGCAAGCAATCGAAGAGTGAATCAGTTCGCTTTAAAAGTCTTTAGGGTGCTTACTATGACTTCAGAAGGATAAATTTGTAGGGATATTTAGGTTTGTCTGGCGCAAATCTTCGTTTTACGTTTGTAAAAAATGCGTAGAAGTAGTATTTATTGTCGATAATACAAAAACCTACTACATATTCCCGATGTAACGTTTCCTGTTGCTGTGGTTACCAACTGACACCCCCCCCCCCTCCCCCCCAACGTATTTTTTTTTTTTTTTTTTTTTTGTGGTAGGCGAAAATGCGATACTTTTTGGTTATTAAAAAAGTTCTTTGAAATGATTTCCTTTTTGATATGTAGCATTAAACTTGTTTGGCGTGTTTTGTAATACCACTAATAATTAGTTTTGGCTTCATTTGAGGAGGTAAAAGCCTCGGTTACCCCCCAACCCCCCTGAGTCATTCAGTAATGATTTGACCTGGGATTCCCTCGCACTCCATGAGTCCCGTGGAGGTGAATGGCGTGATAGTGTCCAGGGAAATCTCCCCGTCGCACTCAAACTGTCCGATGTTGGGCAAGAGCATGTTTTTGTGATTCCGGGACACGTTCGAGGTAACCGAGTCCTTATCGAACGGTAGATTCGGCTCCTCCCGAGGGTTCGGCATCTGAACGGCCAGCGGTTGCGCGTCCTTCTGAAGCGTCGTGTCGTGATGATAAGACACCAGCTCGTTACTGAAATTCACAGTCTCCACTGTGGTGCTGGGGAAAATTTTATTGCAACCCAAAATCGAGGAGAACGCCTTCCTGAAGTCGGCGTTAAACGCGTAAATGACGGGATTGAGGGAGGAATTGGCCCATCCGAACCACACGAAGATGGTGAAGGTAGTGTCGCTAACGCACTGGCAGAAGGGCACCATGCAGTTAAGCACGAAAAACGGCAGCCAGCAGAACACAAACACCCCCATAATGATCGAGAGTGTTTTTAAAACTTTGGTCTCTTTCTTGAAAGTGGTTTTCAGCGAGTTCTCGTTGGAGCAGTCGTTGGACTGGTGGTGGTTTTGCGCGTGCTCCGCCGCCCTCTCCAAAGAGGAGATCCTGCGGATCTGTGTTTGCGCAATACGGAATATCCTCGTGTACGTGGCGATCATGATGATCACGGGGATGTAGAAACTTATCAGCGAAGACGAGATGGCATACGTCCGGTTCAGGTTGGCTTTGCAGTTGTCGCTGTAGTCGGTGCCGTTGCCCGCTGCGCCCTCCTCATCGTCCTCAGCCATGTGCCAGTTGAGCTGGACCGGGATAAAAGAGATGAGGATGGACAGGGTCCACGCCACTCCGATCATCATGAAAGCCACCCGGTGGGTCATCTTGCGCTCGTACCGGAACGGGCTCGCGATGGCCCAGTAGCGGTCCACGCTGATGATGCACAGGTTGAGGATAGACGCGGTGGAGCACATGATGTCAAAGGCGATCCAGATGCCGCAAAACCGGCCGAAGAGCCAAGTGCCCGCCACCGCGGATATCGCCTCCCACGGCATCACCAGGACGGCTACGAAGAGATCCGAAACGGCCAGAGAAATTACGAAAAAGTTGGTCACTTTGGAGCGCAGGTGCCTAAATTTGACCACGGCGGCGCACACCAGCGTGTTCCCGAGCAGCGTGGAGACGATGAGGAGGAAGAGCACAAAACCCAGCAGAGCGCGCACGCTGTTCTGCCCGTCTCCATCCTCTCGCTCCTGCGCTCCGTGCGCGCTGTCTTGCGTGTGGTTTGTGCCGTTTTCCATCTCTAAAATCATATCCGTTAATATCGCATCTGACCAAGGCGCTTCATAATGGCCAGTTACCTTGTTTTAGCATACTCTTTATGAGTGATCGGTCCGATTTCCAGCTCTGTCCCATGTTGGCGAGTTGGAAAAACTGCGTCCGTTCCCGGTGCTGAGCGCGTGGAATGACCCACATTCATTCACTGGTGCGTCTCGCTCGAGAAGTTCTCGCTTTGTGATTGGTTTATGTCCACACCGCTGAGTCTGTGTGATCCACACCAACATTCATTCCCTCCGAATGACTAGTTGCCAATTAACCTGAAATCTCCAAGTTGCCAATTTTACCAGGTCCGCAGAAATTACAGACAGAAAACACTGTCAACAATAACATTTTACAAACGACAAATCAAAACACAAATAGCAAATTTTGGTAACAACTGACAGTGCAAACAGATTTTGCAACAACAACAATATATGTAGGCTAACAATTCCACATTAATAGTCAAATATAATAGGCTAATTTATGTTCAAGTTGCAAAGTTCTGAATGCTGTTGAATCATCCAAATGACCACAGATTCAGTGACATTATGAATTAAATTAATTAATTAATAAAAATGATTTGTTTGTGTTGTTTGCCTAAACACAGCAAATAATTAATACACATTTTACATTTTATTTTATGAAAATATTAATTATGATGTTATGAAATGTACCATTTAATTTTAACTCTATAAATCATTTTAACCTGTAACGTATAGTGCAAAATGATTTGCAGTAATGCAAGAATTTATAGGTCAAATAGATTTTACTAGTTTAAAGAAGCTTAAAAGTCTGAAAAGCTGCACTATTCTGTCATAGAGAAACATACAGTGTTTGTGAATGGCTGCTGCTTACGTGTCGAGCTGCATTTTTTCTGGTTTTGGTTTTAGGTTTCACAGTCTATTCACAGAGGAACTCCTCTTTTTTCAGCTGTCAAACATGTTACTAGATACCGCAATATTTTTTTCTGCGGTAATGGTATAGTGCACTGAAAAGCTCCATGATTGTTCAAAGTATTTCAAAAAAAAAAAAAAAAAAAAGGCACAAGCAGTTTTTCACAGGTTTTTTTTTTTCAGGAACCCAGTGACCACATCATTTGTTTTATATGTATTTGGAGAGCGTGGTTAATAATTAACTTTTCTCCCAAATGTGTTCCTTTTCATCACTTAGACATTGAGAGAATTGAGCTCATTAATTTTAATGCAGTGACTAAGAATAATGCATCTTAATGAATAAAATCCGGCCTTCATGTTATACTCAGGAAATAACACAGCAGATATTTTTGATTGATGAATGCTGAGACATGAAAGGCCAGGAGTATGCTTTCTCTAAATGTATGAATTTAAGGTGAAATGCATCCTTTTTGCAAAAAAAGAAAGTTTACACAAGGAGGTCTCCTTTGGATTTTAAATTACAATGCACTTGTGTCATATTACATTCCTTGAGTAAATTTTGGGGAAATCCAGCAGCAACCTAAAAAAACTTTTTCTTTTTAAGCTGTGGATACTCAGAATTTATATCAGATTGCTGAATTTCCAAGCTTACATAAAGAGTAAAACAATCATCAAATTGGCAATACTGCAGATGTTTAGCTGTTAAATTGATTTATTCTTGTTACATATCCTGGTTTAAACCCATAAAGGCTTGTGTTTTGCCGCCCTCTAGTGGCCATTTTGACCTTTAGATAGATAGCTAGATGATACTTTTTTTTTTTATTGTCATTTATATGTAATTTTGTCATTTTTATTATTTAATGATTTTTTAAAATATGTTTGTATAGGTTTTTTATTTATTTTGCAGATTGATGTAAACGTTATGGAAATACAAATAATGGAAGATGGCAAGACGAATAATGGGAATAGATTTTTAAAAAGAGTTTATGCTTTTTATGTTGGTTTAGGTAATATAAGACTCCAGCTTAGGTTCACAAAAATAATCAACCGTTGTGTGCTGCTTTGTAAGTGTATGGAATTACTTTTGTGTCAATAAAAATGAACGTAATTTTACAAGAAACTTACAAAAATATAAGCTGAAACTGAATAAAATGTCTTTGAAACTGAAAAAAAAAATCGCAGACAAAAACTTTGACTTCTTTTTTAATACACTGCATGTTTTGCTAACTGTTTTCTCCTCTTTCTTTCACTGATCTGTATTTACAAATACGCTTCCAGAGTTTTCATTTACGCTTCGGATGTTTTCGTTTACGCTTCTGAGTTTTTCGTTTGTCATTCTGGCACAAATCTCTCGTGGGGGCGGGGCTAGCAGAGGTGTGATCTCATTGGCTACTGAGTTTTTGATCAACAGCTTCTTGACCTGGAAGTGAAGACGTCGGTGTTGTTTATATGTGTGGAAGTGAGAGTCTGTAAGCGCAGCTTCTTGTTTCATTTTAGTGATATAAAGATAGGAGTTTTTCTATTATTGTGTTATCGTGTTTATCTGCTGCTACACTAACATTACACTGTTCATCCAAGACTTTCACTTTGATACTTGTGTATATGCTGTAGTAACAATAAAACGTAAGTTTATTTGATTAATTTATATTTTCAATTACATTCATTCAACTGGTTTATAAAAGTCACAATTAAAAGAGTTGATGATTGTTAAAAAAAATGTATTTCCAATTTTAAATGGTAGATGATAATGTTAACTAAATAAAATAAATACCACACACATATATGGTACTAGTATTCTCTTTAAATTAAAACAGCACAACCTAATTAGACCCTACAATGCAAAATAATCATCAGGAATAAACATTATTTCGAAAACTTTGGAGATTGTACAATATTATCAGGATTATATAGAGTACTTTAATGTACAATTAAACCAAAGTAGACCTTCATTTTCTCTCGCGTTTGATCGCGCTCCTAAAAGCTTATCTCAACAGAATAGTAGCAGAAGATAAATACAGATAAAATCTCCTATTTTTATGTCACTAAAATGAAACAAGAAGTTGTGCTTACAGACTCTCAGGTCCACACATATAAACACAACACCGACGTCTTCACTTCCAGGTCAAGAAGCTGTCATCAAAAACTCAGTAGCCAATGAGAACACACCTCTGCTAGCCCCGCCCCCACGAGAGATTTGTGTCAGAATGGAGAACGAAAACTCAGAAACGTAAACGAAAACTTCAGAAGCATAAAGGAAAACTCTGGAAGCTATTTGTAAATACAGATCAGTGAAAGAAAGAGGAGAAAACAGTTAGCAAAACATGCAGTGTATTAAAAACGAAGTCAAAGTTTTTGTCTGCGATTTTTTTTTCAGTTTCAAAGACATTTTATTCAGTTTCAGCTTATATTTTTTGTAAGTTTCTTGTAAAATTATGTTCATTTTTATTGACACAAAAGTAATTCCATATAAGTGCAGTGTCCTGCAGTTGCTCCAACTGTACAGTGGATGTCGCGTTAACTCCTGGAAATCCCACTTCCAACCTTTTGCTTGGAAGAGACACGCCGACACCACATTCAAAATGGCCTCTATCAGCGACTGTGCTGGACGTGGAACAAAATGTGCATAAACAACAGCGAGCCGTGGCTTTACTCTCCATCCTCAATGCTACAGGCTTCGGAGGCGCGATGTCATGAATGTACTGGACTGGCAGAATCGGTGGGGTACATAAGATGAGAGCTTGTTTTGCAGACAGCCCAGCCGAACCGGGGCGCCGCAGCTGCAGCAGGGCTTCATCTGCCTTTCTGAAACGCCGACACCTCCAGTGAGATGGAAAGAGTGGAGGATGCTGCTGATGAGCCGGGACTCGCACCGTCCATCGATGTCAACGACAACCGGGAGGAGTACAAAGCACACGTTTGCGGTTCAGACACCGAAAGCGCACGGGAGGGGTCTGTTTACCGTTCGGTTTATGCGAATCCGGGCGGTGCTGGACTGCCATCTCTCTCCCCTGTGGTGGTGGGGTGCAGGGCTGGAGTATTAAACGGGTTTCCCGGAAAGCTGGAGGTGGATATGGTGTGTCCGGATGGAGAGGGAACCCGGTCCTGCCCAGGGATTTCCGAAGCCGAGAGCGTGAATCAACCCGACAAAGGCTATTTAAATTCACAGCTGAGGTCTGCAGTGTCATTTATGGGTAAAAACTCGCCGGATATGAAGATGCCTAATGGAGATGTTACCCATGAGCACATGGATCATGATCAGACTCATTTAAGGTGTTTGGATTATGCAGAAGGATTCAACAGGAAGGTGCCTTCTTTGGATAGAGGTGTGAAAGTGGGCAACGGGGGGTTGTTGATTGTGAACAGTTATAACACCCTGTCTCAAGTCCCCTTCAGAGCCTTGGGTGGCCTTTCTGCTCCAGAAAGTCGTGTCTTTGTTCATCAAAGCGATGGTGTCCTCTCCACGGGGAGGTCCTGTGAAAGGATCAGTCGTGCCAGCGCTGAGAGCTCAGAGGAGGCCCGGCCCTGTGACCCGGATCCCACAGACACCCTGTCAGACCTCAGTGCCAAGCTGTCCATGTCTCCCCTGGCAGAAAACACCAGCGATTACACAGAGACAGACCCGAGCCCGGAGGAAGATTTCAGCGACACGGGCCCTCCTCCGCTCAGGCCCCGGAACCTCCGGACTAACCCTGGTCACACAGTCTCCCTCAGCTGTGATGCCACTCCTCTGAGCCCCGGGGATGATGGTTATTTTGGAGCAGAGGGCGGTGTGGATGAATGTCTCAGCTCTGTGAAAGCATTCGAGGGCGGCCGGCGGCAGAGTGCTCCAGACAGGGTCGCCACTGACACTGATGCCTCATCTGACCAGACACTTGGCACCAAGAGACACGGCATTGCTGAGTTCCTGACCAGGTAAAGGCAGATGAGTGCAAGTCTCTTGAGTTGCAGTAAACCTTTTTTTGACCTTTTTACAGTGGCCCCGGGGCGTTCAGATGTCTACAGACAGTTACAGCTTTCTGTACGTGTTGTTTTTTTTTTTGTTTTTTTTTGCTTTTATTTATAGGACATGATGCATATATGATCAGGATAATTTCAGGGACTTTTAGTTTTTTTTTTTTTTTTTTTAATTTATTTTTTTAAATTTTTTATGTGTGTTAGTTGATATACACTATCATTGGTAAAAAAAATTTTTATTGTTTTCGATAAAGTTTCTTATGTTCACCAAGGCTGCATTTATTTGACCAAAAATACAGTAAAAACACTAATATTTCGAAATATTATTGCAATTTAAAATAATGGTTTTCTATTTTAATATATTTTAAAATGTAATTTATTCCTGTTATTTTCAGCAGCCATTACGCCAGTCTTCAGTGTCACATGATGATCCTTCAGAAATTATTTTAATATGCTGAATGTGATTTGATGCTCAAGAAACATTTCTTTTTATTATCAATGTTAAAAATAGTTTCTTATTACCAGTATTGAAATAGTTGTTGATGTTAATATTTTTGTGGAAACATTTTGTGTGATTTTGTGAACATTTTGTTTTCAGGGTTTCTTTAGAAAGTAAAATTTTTTTTATTTTTTTTGTAATTCAAGTTTTTACAGTCATTTTTGAACAGTTTAATGGATCCTTGCAGAATAAAAATATTATCTCCTTAAAAAAATTGGTACGAACCGAAAACAAAAAAACAACAACTATTTATTTGTTGATGTTACCAGCCATAACATGAAAATTATTGGCTACTCAATATTGATGCGTCCTTACAGATTCATCCTTACAAATATATGTGTGAGAGAAAAAATTGGATCAGGACATCAGAACATGGAACCCCACAGATTTACACAATCACCACATATCTGACTAATTCCTTAAAGCTCTTTCTTGAATCATCATTGCATTTTCTTTTCAAATATTGCCTATATGCTTTTTTTGAAGTGTTGTTATCTGTGAGGAAGCACTTTATTGTTTTAGTACAAAAGTCACACTGTTGCTCGCATGATCAGGTAATGAATGATGAGTAATAACAGGTGCTTTGACTGCCACTCACTTGTGGCTTCTTTTTTCATGCACATGCTTCACGGAAGGTCTGAAGTGTGCTGTTTACTTTGAACACACTCCTTGTGTTATGTTTTCGGATGTTTGATAAAGAGAAGCCGCTTTGCCTTATCAAAGTCAAATCCAAATCTCAGACTTACATCTCAGCCACAATTTTGCATCAGAACCAAACCCACAGGACGTCAGACTGCATATCTGACTTGTTTCTGTTGTGTTTGAGGTGAAATCGCCTTATTGCACTAGTAATGCAATGGGTTCAGAGGGAGTCCTCTTCCCAGTAGCTTTAGTCTATAGTCTTTGCTTTAGTCTCTACAAAGACCTTCATATTTAGTATGGAAAAAACACACTCTCTCTCACACACACACTCTGAGGAATTTTAATGTCAGCTTTTATGAGTTGGGCCTCATGGTGTTCTGCTGCTGAGACCTTGTTTCTGCTCACTCCGTATCTTCGGTTCCCTTTTTTTTTTCTTTTTTTTTTTTAACAGGAACAAACTTCTCCTTTCCAGCTGTACCATACCATATCATCCTGTGTGACACTTTCTCTTTGTCCGTCTCCCTCACTATTGTGTCTGTCATCCTATCCGTCTCTCTTAGGACAGTATTGACCTGCCTCACTGGCTTTATTATGTAATTAAGACGGCATTAGATCGATTGTCCCGTCAGAAAGCATGTTCAGAGATTTAATGAGCTCATCTCCACAGCAGGGCCTGCTCATTATTTGTGTGTTTGTGTAAAGGGCACTGGTGACTGTGACTCAAGGTTTATTTGCAGGATGCTGGTGCTGCTGTATCACCATGAGCACTTTAAAATCTCCTGTATTAAGCGCATTAACTCTGCTGAGCTGTCCAAGATCTTAATTCCCCATAGTCATAGTCTGAACTTAATGAGTTTAATGGTTGTCATATTTTGGCCTCTTTATATCACCGGCTACGAGGACTTAATTAACCGTTTGAGAATCTCTCTCTTTTATTCTAATGATAAAATTATGTAGCGTATGTTTTTGAATAGTCACTCTTTTGGTCTTTCCTCCTGTCTGTCTTCTGTCTTCAAAGGAGTTTGTTTTCCTGGAAGCCCAAAGAGTCGAGGGCAGCAGCAGCATCCCACAGTGCTCCAGGATGGAAGCTGTTTGGGAAAATTCCACTGCGGGACAACCCTCCAAAAGACTCTAAAATCATACAACAGGTAAGAGAGGCAGTTTAAAGGAATGGCTTTTTCCAAAAATGAGAATTGTTTTCATTCACTCACTCTCATGTTTCAAACCTCTCTGATTTGCTTTTCTGTGGAACATAAAGTCGGTATTTAAAAAAAAAAAAAAAAAAAAACACCCAGTTTTGGATATTTTTAATTATTCATGCTTATTTACTGAACATTATGGTGTTGTTATACCTAAATTGACAGATGTAGAGTAAAACAGAGTAAAAACAGGTATGTTGTGAAATATTAGTAAAATTTCAGCAGCCATTACTCCAGTTTTCAGTAACATAGGATCCTTCAGAAATCATTCTAATATGCTAATTTGGTACTCAAAACCATTGCTTATTATGAATGTTGAAAATACTTTAATATTTTGTGTTTACTTAATATAGTCCAATGCTTTGCTTCTGGTTAATAGGTTTATGGAAACTGTAATATATCGGTTTTCAGAATTCTTTGTTGAATAGTAAGTTTAAAAGGACAGCGTTTATTTGAAATAGAATTTTTTGTAATATTATGAATGTTTCTACTGTCACTTTACTGTGTTGATCACTTTATAACATCCTAGTTAAAAGTTTAACATATATATGAATCATGACATAATTTTCCTATTTGGGTTAGCGTTTATAACACAAGAAACAGTACCGCTGTTTCCATGACTAGAAACACTGAAGTTCATACCCATATTTGTGCAGAGAAAAGTTAGCAAGGGAAAGCAGTATTTGCAGAAGAGGGTTAGGGAGAGAGCAAGAAAACAAAAGAGAAAGAGGAGGAAGAGAAACCAAGAATGACAGAGTAAGTGAAATAAAGAAGGACTGAGATTACTGCTGGAAACTCTGCGTCATTTTGTGTGTCAGCCAGGAGAGACAAGTGTGTGTGTGGGGCAAGCGTGGGCTTTGTGTGTGTGTGTGCGTGCAGCTGTCTTTACTCTTCCCCTTCAGTAAGTGATGACTGAGCCTGTTGTTTTGAGCTCTGGATTTGTGCTCAATTCACCCTCCACACTCTGCAGGTGTCTCTCTGTATTCCAGTGAGAGACAGACCTCCGATAAACTCACACATGAAGGCTTGTGTCTCACAAATTTTAAAGATATTTTTTCAGATCCTCCTCTCCTTAAAGGAATGTTGTTGTTTTTTACTTGTTTCAAAAGTACATATAACATAAAAACATTTTCAGTTAACAGATTTCTTACTGACCTTGTCTTTGTAATTATTATATCCTTTAACCTTTTAACATCATGGTCACATAAAGCTGGTAATACTTCACATAGAAAGTGCAAGGCTGTCTTTTTTTTGTTTGCAAAGTCTGACTGTTAGACCTAGATAATGGCTTTGTGGCTTTGTCCAGTATGTATACACATAAATTGAACTAGACTTTGCCTACATTTCGTGCAATTGCTCTGTGAATGTAAATGTTATTTCTCTGCTTGACCTTGTATTGGAGTCATGCTGTTTGTGCTTCAGTTGTAATATGGGTTTAACGTTAAGGCCTTTGCCTTTGGGGCTTTCACTCGTAGCATGTGGGAATCTCATGATGGAATTCTTCCTCCTCCGGATACATGTGGCAGCTGAGAAACTGTAGACACAGATCTGCTGTAATCTCATAATGACTGCTCTTCTTTCCTTTTTTTAAGGAGTATGAGTCCAGGGTGGGACCCGCCACAGGACTACCCCCTCACCCTCAGCCAACGAGACGCAAGAATCTGGAGTTTGAGCCTTTATCCACCACTGCTCTCATTCTGGAAGACAGACCTGCGTAAGTGTGAAATGGGAAATACAGCTCCTCAAGTGCTGCGCAAGCATCCATTTAATCAAATATTTACCCAAATTCCCTGGGCACTGCTGGTGAAACACAAGCCGTCATTCCAAATGTGTGCATATAAACCTGAAGAGCAGGTTTTATTGTTACAAAATTCTTCTAATGTGCAGCAGAACAGTATATGCTTTGCTTATTTGTTAATAATTAAAAACTGACTTTTTATATAGTTGTGTAAGATTTCACCCCTGAGTGAGATTGCTTTTCATCTTATTGTAACTTGGGAACTTGTGGATTGAAACTAGCTGAAATGTAGGTAGTTTGCATTCCAGATAACATGCTCACAGTGAGGACATGATTCTAAACCAAAGATGTAGCACATTTTCAGGATTGGGGGAACCAAAAAGAAAAGTTCAAATAACTTCATCCATAGAGTGAATTCAGTCCTCTGAAGGACCGTACACTTTCCTCAAAAGCTATGTCTGTTTTTAGCCTTTATCTCATTCCTCTGACTAAATTTAAAACCCCAAAACAACTGACATACTGGAGTTGTACCAATGGAAACATGGACAAATCCTTTTTGAAATGTTGAAAGTGTTGCAGAAAGTTGTAGTTATTTATAACAGATGGTCAGTTTCTAATGTGTAAAGCAGAGATTGTCCCTTTTAGCTTCATGCAGCAGATTTGGTTTTGTGATTAGGTTGAAGCTGAAGTAATTCATTTTATGTTAAAAATACTTTAATGTATGATACAGCAACACCGGCTCAAAGTTTGGGGCGGGGATATTGATTTGCCCTACTAATGGCAGATGGAAATTGTTCATAAAACTCATTATTACAAGTCATTACTTGTGTAATTTTGTTTAGTAGTGCCAGAGGTACAGAAATCACACACTTTTCTGTTTCAAACTCTTTTCAACATTGATAATAATCAGAAATCATGCAACACTGAAGCCAGGAGTAATGGAAATTCAGCTTGGCCGTCACAGCAGTAAATTACATTTTAAAATTAAAATTCAGATATTTCATATTTTAATATTATTTTACAATATCACTTTTTACTATATTTTTGATGAAATAAAAGCAGCCTTGGTGAGCATAAGAGACTTCTTTCAGTAACACATGAAAAAAATCTCACTGACCCCAAACTTTGACAGTAGTGTATATTTGGGTGAAAGGTTTATATGTTTGTGCAGATTCAAAGACTTCTTGTATTTTTAGGAACCTGCCTGCTAAATCAGAAGAGGAATCTCAGAGACACCGGCAGGAATACAGTGAGATGGTTGCAGGGGCCAAGAGAAGGGGTGAGTAATGTGTGCGTCTTGGTGCACACGCTCGTTTGAGCATTTGCAATGATAATTATGTTTGACACTTGATCTGTTGGCTATACGCCCCTGTATTTCAGCACACAGCTGCCCCTCTCCCTGCCTATCCACACACACACATACACAATTTCTCTTCTTTTGCTTAGAGATGAAAGAGGCACAGAAGAAAAAACGTCAAATGAAGGAGCGATACCGACAGGAGGAGAACATAGCCAATGCCATGGTGATCTGGAACACGGAAGTCTTGCCTAATTGGGAATGCATGTAAGTGTCCCATCCATATATGCACAAAAAGGGGATTTATTGCTGTCTTTTAATGTCTTGCAATGATGTGCTCTGTTGCCATCACAAAGGCGTAACACACGGCGTGTACGAGATCTTTGGTGGCAGGGCGTCCCGCCCAGCGTCCGCGGGAAGGTCTGGAGCCTCGCCATCGGGAATGAGCTTAACATCACCCCAGGTAACTATGGCAACTGCTGCACTCCTCACATTTGGTTAGTCTTGATCATCTGTGGCCGTCTGCCACTGTGTAACATCAATCTGACACAAACAAACACAGATTGTGTCCAGATGAACTGTGTTGACAAGGAAACAGCTGTTGCTTTTGTCACAGCAATTGTGTGTGTTTTAGAACTGTATGAGATCTTCCTGTCCAGAGCCAAAGAGAAGTGGAGGAGCTTCAGCGAGACGAGTTCGGTCAATGAAAATGAAGGTCTGTTTGTTCTGCAAACTAAGCTGCATCAAAGAATGAAGTAACTAAACAATTCTGTCCTTGAAAGTGAAAGTGAAGTCAGATGGAGAGTGTGTTTACATTGTCAGTGTGTGATGATAGTGTCAAATACATGGTTTCCATTAACAACTTCCTGAATTGCATCACATGAAATCAATAAACCAATCATTGAACTATTCTTATCTACTTTGACATGTGACTGGAAGACACAAAGAATGATTTCTGAAGGATTGTGTGACACTGAAGACCATTGCAAGAATAAAATGCATTTTAAACTATATAAAACTAAAAAAAACGGCATTTTAATTTGTAAAAATATTTCACAATATTACTGTTTTTTTTTATTGCATTTTTGATCAAATTAATGCAGGCTTGGTGAGAATAAGATATTCTTTCATAAACATAAAAAAATCAAATCTTACTGAACCAAAACTTTTGCACAGTAGTGTATGTAGCTAAATATCGCTTTTTTTGTAGCTGAAGATTACTTTATTACAATCCACATTGGCTATTACATTTCTCTGGCTGGGGGAAAACATTTATTTATTACCCTTCCATTTATTCATTTAGCAGGTGCTTTTGCCTAAAGCAACAAAAACATCCTTTAAGCTATTTCAGAGCAAATCCATAAAATGAGATTTTTTTTTTTTTTTAGCTCTGTCAACCAGCTGTAGCCTGACTGATGACTTCATCTGGTTTTAATTGATTAGATTGTGGAGTGTCACTGGCAGACAGAGAGTCGAGTCTGGATTTAATCAAGCTGGATATTTCCAGAACTTTTCCCTCTCTCTACATATTCCAGAAGGTAAGAACAGGTGTTTTGGTACTGCAATTATTATTTTTTTCCATCATAACTAATTTGTTCCTCTCTCTCTTTCCATCAGGGTGGACCATATCATGATATATTGCACAGTGTGTTGGGGGCGTACACATGTTACAGACCTGATGTAGGCTATGTAAGTATCATCCTGGATCATGTCAGTTCAGGGTTGTTCTTCATTGAGAGTTTGACGTGTACGTGGCGTATTTTAGGTTCAGGGGATGTCCTTCATTGCTGCTGTTCTAATTCTGAATTTGGAGGAAGCCGATGCCTTCATTGCCTTTGCCAACCTCCTTAACAAACCATGCCAGATGGCCTTCTTCAGAGTGGACCATGACCTGGTACACACATGCACTCTCTCTTCCTCAAACGTATTTTAGTAGACCTGCTACAAAACCTACATTTGCTCTCAAAATAGAGAGAGCGTTGTGTCTGCGTTTGCAGTCAGCATTTATTCCAACCATCTGTTGACCCACTTATAGAGATTTCATTTGCCAGACAAACTCAGAGTAAAAGAACTCCCAAAAGTCGCGATCTGCTGCTGAACATTCCTTTTATCTTACACACTCAGTGTGCTTTTAATCATGCTTGTTTAAGTTGGAGTTGTGCTCAGTACTGAAGTGATACTTTGTTTTTTTTCCCCAAGATGCTGAAGTATTTTGCAGTGTTCGAGGTGTTTTTTGAGGAGAACCTTCCCAAACTATTCCAGCACTTTCAGAACAACAGCTTGACGCCTGACTTTTACCTCATAGACTGGTAAATCTGCTCTTAAAATCTCTCTTCCTGCTGTTTGTTCGTTCCTCTCCTCTGTGTTTCTTTTCCTTGTTTTGAAATCAGAGAGGAGAGATTCAGAAGCAGTGTTTTCCTGCAGTAGCTCTTTATCGCCCTCTAGGGCTGCTTTTATGTTCTCTCCTGTGAGGGGAAATTCATTCATATTTCTCATAAGAAAAGGAAGCCTTAGGCAAGTTTAGCTTGGCTGAATCTAATTAACAGTGTTGGGAAACAAGAACCGCTTCCTTTTAATATTTTTAATATTGGAAACAACTAGACAAGTGCAGTCTGATTCCCAAACAAATGACTCTTATGATCCAATACTTTTTTAGCAAATTAAACACACCTTATAAATGTTGTACTTAAAGTTAATAGATAAAGATTTGCCAGAAGTATTTTACAAAAATTTTTAAAAGTTTGGGGTTAGTATGATTTTTAAAAAAATGCTTTTGAAAAAAAAGTCTCTTATGGTCACCAAGGCTATATTTCTTTGATTAAATTATAATAATATTTCAATAATATATAATAAAAATGTTTAAAATGTAATTTATTCCTTTAATGGTCACATGATTATTTATAAAGTATTTTAAAATGCTAGATAATAATTCTAATATTTATCCTTCTGAATTTATCGAACAGTTTTACTGCTTAGTGTTTTTATGGAAAGGTGATTTTTTTTTTTTTTTTAGGATTCTTTGTGAATAGAAAGTTCAAAAGAATCTTTTGTGAAATAAAAATCCTTACTGTCACTTTTGATCAATATGTGTGCTTGCTAAAAGTATACATTACTTTCAAAGAAAAAAAACAACTGTAGTGTAGTTAAGGCTAGTCACTGGATTACATGTATGCTGCCTCTAAAAAGACTTCATTTAAAAAGTGTGAATATCTTTTCTCAAAATGTAATATCTTGCTTTCAAACAAAACTGTGAAATGAATTGTTATTGGAACCTTCAAGCAGACTTCTCTCTTATTACTTTTCTTCTGTCCTGCTCTCAGGATCTTCACTCTGTACAGCAAGTCATTACCGCTGGACGTGGCATGTCGTGTTTGGGATGTGTTTTGCCGAGATGGAGAGGAGGCGTTATTCCGGACAGGACTGGGAATTCTGAGGCTGTACCAAGATGTTCTACTGCAGATGGATTTCATCCATAGTGCACAGTTCCTTTCCCGGCTGCCTGAAAACACTCCTGCACACGCACTCTTCTCCTGCATCGCAAACACACAGATGATCAGTAACAACCGCCGGTGGAACCAGGTCAGAAATACAGAGTTTATTTTTAATATAAATATTGAGATGGTTTATTTCACTTTTGGTTTTGAGTATAAGCAACGTAATTCATATTTATATGATCATTTGATCAATGGTAAACCAATAAAATAAAATTAAAAAGACATGTTAAAAACTATCCAAGTCAGATTTAATGTGATCTTCATAAAGAAAATGCTCATTTTAATCAAAATGAATGACATCAAGCATTTTTTTTTTCTCCTACAGGTGTTTTCTGCTCTGATGAAAGATGGAATCAAAGAAACTGACAAAAGCAGCAGCAGCAGCAGCAACAGTCCTGCCTTAAGAAGCTAACAACTGACTGTCCCAGAGGAAGTGATGATGTTTCTGAGACTCTGAAGTGATGGCGGTCATCACTCAGCACTTTGACCTCTGCAGTGTGCCTGAGGGACAGCTCAGGCTCAGCCCTGATGTGCTGATTGTCCTGTTTGAAGAATCTCCTAATGAACCTGTGTCCTGTGGAAGGGACATTTCTTCACTTGCGCTCGCGAGTGTGTTTATGCGTGTGTTTGTGTAAGAATGAGCCTGAGAATAAGAGAAATGTGAGTCAGGTGACTGTATAATGTGCCAACTTTGTCAATGTTACTTTTGTAATGTTGTGACCTATAAGAAAACAAATTAATCAGAAACGTTTACACACACACACATACACATACATTCAGAGGTCAGTGCCACATTATTTGAACACTCCTTTGGTTGTTGTGAACCAGCGGTAGGCCCTCTGTTATACACATTCACACACACACATTATTAACCTGCAGTAGCCTTTCATTAGCACATACCAAATCTGTCGTTAATGTGTTTAAGCTGTTTCTCTCCATTTATCTGAAGTCAGCCTGTTTGCTAACACATTCACCACTGACAGCAGGCATAAAGCCATTGAACTCTGTGACCATCCTCAGTATGTCCCAAAAACACTCAGACCTAGAGCCAAAATTCATACAAGAGCATATAACAGTTTCTAAAAACAGGTGCTGTCGGGTATTAGCACTCCAGATTTTATGCTTCGCTATAATCGGCTATATTCATTTTAACTAAAAGGGTTGAACACACTTATATAACACATGTACACACACTAACCAACCAGCGGCAATCAAGAGATCGGCTTTTAGCTTTTGCACCTTCTACTACACTCCAAATGAATGAACCTTGACATTTCCAGATGTTTTTTTTTCTGTTATTTAACGTCTGTTTTTTTTTTTTTAATTTAAGGATAGTTTCTCTTGCTTCCCCTCCCCCCCTTTTTTTTTTTCTTCCTCACTGTTGTAGTTTTCTTACGTGACAGTTGTTAATGTACATTTCAGGTGAGGGCACTAGTGTAGATGTGGGAAAATTCCAGTATTACAGACCTGCTGTCTTCCTGTCTTTTTTTTTTTTTTTTTTTTTACATCTTGTAAAATTTAATGTTGCTTAGATGTTTATTAGAAGGTGCAAACCAGACATGGGTCAGTATGTCTTTGAAGAGTGCCATTTGCAGACCATTGGAAAATGTATTTTAAAATTTGCTGCTTGATGAGAGGTTTATGGTCCACTGTGCCCCAAAGTCATTGTTTTAAACATTAAATATAATGAAATACTGCTAAAGAAAAAAGTTAATTCAAGGCATTGTTTGCATTTCACTGCACTGCTTTCTCATTGTTTTTCAGTGTAACCTCAAACTGGAAATGTCTTTTCATGTCTAGCATCTTTTGCTTTTAACAAATGACACAGCATTTTTAAAGAGTTAAAAGGAATATCGTAGTTACCCAAAAATGAATTGATCACTGGCTCACCAATGGATCTTATACAATGAATGGATGCCATCAAAATGAGAGTCAAAACAGCTGATAAAAACATCACAATAATCTATGAATCATTAAGTCCATTAGTAAAGGAAAAGCGTTGGTTGTAAGAAACAAATCCATCGTTAATTTGTTTTAACTTTGAACCTTAACTGTAAATATTCTGGATAGAAGACTCATTTTAGCTGGAAGCAATGGTTTGAAGTTAAAACATCTTGATGGATTTGTTTCTTACAAACATGAAGCTTTTCACTTCACAAGATGTTAACTGATGGACTGGAGTTGTATGGATTTACACTGTGTGAATTGTCCCTTCAAGAGAACTAAACACACCATCTGGCTACAGCAAATGCATTCCTATGGCAGAGACTAAAACTGATCTTATTTGTCAAAAGTGTGATATTTTCACTGAAAGATGCTGTGATGGACAAATGCGTTTTGGTTCTTTATTCCTTTTATGAAAAGAAAAAGAAAAACTATTTTAAATGGATATAGCAGCTAAAAATTTTTTGTTTGCATAGTCTTAAAGCCACAAAAATTCATCTATAGAACACTGTACATCAGGGGTGCCCAATCCTGCTCCTGGCGATCGACTGGCCAGCAAAGTTCAGCTCTGTTTGATTAGAGTTGGAGCTGAACTTTGCAGGACAGTCGATCGTCAGGAGCAGGATTGGGCACCCCTGATGTACATCAAGCCAGTTCAACAAGAAACTATAATAACCACAAAAAGACCACCAACCTCCAATCCAAAAACCTTTTATTCCTGCACACAAATTTTTCAATCCAGAGCTAGAATTTTTCAGAGCTAGAATGTTGCAGTGTGTTTGGTTTGTGGAACAATGTTCATAGGACAATGACGAGTGAGACAAACTTTAGGTTGGGCTGGATATACAACCAGAATGTCTGCACATTTATAGAAAGTTCTGGCCTTAGTTTTAGTTTGACATCTTCTCTGGTTGTTCACATTTAAATGTAACAGGCTAAAAGTGTCTCTATGTAAGTGAAGCGTTCCTGTACTACACTGTATGAGGTTGGAGTGTCACCTACAGGATGCATTAACGTATTAACAATCAGTCATGTCTAGGCATCCTGAGGCCTTCAGCCAGAGAAGACTCACTAATAACTGCTGATTGAAATGTAGCTCAAAAGATGCTTTTAGAAGAAAGATCTTTAACACTAAGGTGAATCCTTATCTGCTTTTTTCTTGTCCTTGTCCTTTTTCTTCTTCTTTTCTTTTTTCTTCATTTTCTTCTCCTTCTTCTTTTTCTTTTTCTCACTCTTTGTTGATTCTGCATCCTCGTCGTCATCAGTTTTATCCTTTTTCTCTTTGTATTTGTCTTTACTCTCTTCTTTACTGTCTTTGCCCTCTGGCTCGTTTTTTATTTTGATATCTGTAGAATGAGGGCTTCTTTCGTCTCTGGTGTGCTTTCTGTCAGGACTGCGTTCCCTGTGGTCCTGGTAGACCCTTGAGGACCTACTGTGTGGGCTCTCTCGTCTGTGAGATGATGTGTGATGCTGGTCTTCATGTCTCTTAGAATCCCTGTGCTGCTCCTGTGACCCAGTTGTCTGCAAAGATGAGAGAAAGCTTTTGTTTCTTTCCCACAATTACAGATGCAGCGTAATGTAATTTAGAGTTACTGATCCGTGGTAAATGGCATTTATAATGTCACCTTGTTCTTGTCCTTGCGGCCGTGACTTTCCACATGTCTCTCTGCGCTCTTCAGATCACCGAAGAACTCCTCACAACGCTGGCAGAAGAAACCCATCACCGGGATCAAATCGCCCTCACCTATAATCAAGATATGCAAAGATACATATATAAACATAACTGTTCAATAATGATCAACAGATTTAATTAAATAAAATCAATAAATAGTTGTATTGAAAAAAAATATTATATGGTTCATAGTTCAAGTAAATGAAAATTTAATTTATTAATTAACCCAGAATAAAAACAATAATAAGGCTGAAATAAATAAACAGTTGTATTGAACAAATAACAAAAACAACATCATTATTGTGGTTCAAAGTAGTACAAAAAAATATATTGAACAAATAAAAAATACATTGTTATATGGCCGATGGTTAAAATAATTTACTGAAGAAAAAAAAAAAAATTACACACACACACGGTCTGGTCAGCTATCCTTGTAGGGACTCCCCATAGGCGTAATGGTTTTTATACTGTACAAACCGTATATTCTATCGCCCTATTAATTTAATGCAAGGCAGATGAAATTGCTAATAGCATCTTGTAACTTCTTTAGATATGATGTTCAAGTTGAAGGGCTCATTTACTACCTTCCTGTTTCAGCAGACCCTCCAGTTCCTTCACCAGGTACTCTTTCCTTTTCTTTTGAATCTGTTTCTCTCGTCTGTCTCGCTCCTTCTCATTCGTCTTCTAAAACAGTGAAAGGTGTTCACTTTGAGACTCTTGGGAGCATGACATAATACCGGGCTGATAGTGTTAACAAAGACTTTAAGAGTTGTGATGCAAGACAGGTTTCCAGACTCTTCATACCTTCTCCTCACGTTTGGAACCGTGATTAGAATGGCTGCTTCCAGAGCGATTACTCCTACTGTCATCGGTTTTGGTTGCTGAAAACAGACACTAAAAGTTGAATTCATTACAAGCACAAGGTTCTTGTGAAGTCTTCTTGGTCTTTTTATCATTTCTTCAAATAGCTGACAGACATCAAGAACAAAACAACAGCTATGATGCAATGCAGCTTCTTAAAATGCACTTTTAAGAATCTCCTGAAAATTCTGCAACTTAAAAGACCAGTTAATTCACTTCCAACCAACTGTAGTACAGATTCCATTCAAACTTTGTTTTTTAGATAAATTTTTGTTTTATACATAGGCCTACTTTTTTTGAAAAGACTTTTAAAACAGTTTGAAAACCTCCTTCTGATATGAATCGCATGTTCAGTACTCAAAACTCTAACTCTGGTGATGTTATCATAATATTTGCATTATGAATAGCGAATACTGAATACTGAACAACTAAAAAGCATAAAACATGCCGGTTCTGACCTCTGGACAGTGCTTGCAGCGCCTCCAGGGTTGGTTTGAGCATCGGGAGCGAAGCAGGCGTTCCTTGTTCTTCCTTTTTTTCCTTTAGTCTGGCAGCCATTTTACAGATGTCAGCCATGCCTGGATTCAGGCCGATGGTCCTCAGGAGGGTTCTCACCTTCTCGCATTCCTCTGGAGTGACTTTCGTTGTGCCAGAAGCAGCGGACGGCACACTAGCAGACATGGCATGTGCTTTGGGTTCCTGGAGACCGTGAGTCTGGTGTTCTTTACTGAGATGATGAACCGGAGACCTCACAGATCTCGTCTGGGCCAACGGAACGGTCACAGCCTGAGGTTTGGATCGCTCCTCTTCCTCTCCATAAAGGAATTTCTCTTCATCTTCAACACTCTGGAACACAGGCTTGGTTTCGGGCTGCTGGATGGGTGTGTTCCAGGATAAGATATTGGAAAAGCTGCTGCTGTCTCCGCCAGCCCTCTCGTGAGGAAGCATGGAACCATAACAGAGTTCAGCAGAGGCTTCAGGTTCTAGGTTCTGGAAGCCTCTAACTGCATACTGATTTGCTAGAAACATTCCCCTTGTGTCGTCAGTACTCTGTTTAGAAGACAAGGGAAGACATTTCACATTATTTGTAGAGAAAATGATGGGAGTTTAAATGGCCTGAAAGTCAACAAGACAAAATAAATATCAATGTCGAGTATCAACAACAAAGAAAAAGAAAAGTGTCTAGGATTGTACCAAGTTCCTAAAAATGTATTTACAAGTTGGTTTAAAGTTCAAATTTATTGCCTCCAAAAGTGTCAAAAAATAAAATATCTGTTACCTCATAACACATCTTAGCAAAAAGAAATGTTTTCAAATATATTTTTGAAAGTAAAACGTTTTTTTAAAATCATGCCTTATAAATTCATAAATATCTGTTTTTTGACATTAATAAAATGTTGCCAAACTAATAAACTAAAGTTTATTTACTTTTTAAATCAAAAACCACGCTCATATTTAAGTCTGTATGAATTGCGTTATAATGTATTTTAGAATTATTTTTTAGCTACATTGTTTGTATACTTGTTTTCACAACTGGTGATTCCCCAAAGGTTTCCATTTGAATGATTTATGAGCTATATTTCTCTGTGTACAGAAATGACATTACAAGCACGTGGGAATGACATGTCTGCAATTTCCTGCAAAATCATCCTGACAGCTCTAAAATATTCTTATTACATCATATTAATCTTATTATAGGTTTATCAAAGTGGGTAAAATGGTTTAGAAGGTGGATTTTTGAACTGTTTTATTAAAAAAAAAAAGTTTCTTAGTGTAGCTTTCATAAAACATCATGTCATTGACCCACAAAGCAAAAAATACAGAAACTCAAACTCAAAACATGAGTGTTGCACACCTGGCTTCTAAGGAGGGCATTCTTGACCAAAGGCAGGTGTTTGTCTAGATCTTTGTTCTGTAGGATCTGTTTTAGTCCATGAAATAGATCAGGCATGGCACTACTGCCAAGGCTGGTTCCGCTGCTGGCACTGCTAGAGCTGTGATTGCCATCAGCTGTTCCTCTAGAAGCCTGTTTTGTCTGGCTGGGGCTCAGGCGTGACTGACTCTTACTGTGTGTTCCGCTCTTCCCGTGACTGCGACTGCGGCTACGACTCCTCGCACGACTTTTGGCCCTTGTGCGGCTTTTACCTCGACTGCGGCTGCGTGTTTTGCTGCAAGCCCGACTCTTTCCACGACTCCGAGCTCGACTACGACCCCGGCTCCTTCCGCGGCTCCTGCTGCGACTGCGTGGACGGCTCATCCCTCTGCTCCGACTCCGCGTTCGGCTGGGATGCTTGTCTGCTGTGCGATCACCATTGTCATTTTTATCTCCTGGCAGCTCAATCCGGTCACTTGCCTCTAGGATTCGGAGAAACTCTTCTGCCTTTTTCCTTTATTGAAACACATGGAAATGGATTTAGGGTTAACAGTTTTATATATACACACAATACTGAAAATAATAAATGTTACTTGAGAATCAAATCAGCATCTTAGAAAGATTTCTAGAGGATCAAGTGCACACTGAAGAGTGGAGGAATGGCTGCTGAAAATTCAGCTTTGCATCACAGGAATAAATTACTTTTTAAACTATAGTTCTTCATACCTGACTTCTTGGTTTTGCTCATCTAGACTTTGGGTTGACCAATTCTGTGGGGTGTGACCAAGCTGATGCTGATTTGAAGACGTAAGCAGAGAGCTGATCAGCGTGGATCCACTTTGGTCAGCAGTGTGACAGGTGAAGGGTCGGTTCTGCAGAAGAAAGAAAGGAATGAAAGAAAAACAGATGTATCACTACTACACACTGACAAATAGCATGTCTATATTCATTATCAGAAATAAGACTCAAATAACATCCAGTACAAACGTCTGAGATCACAATGAAAATCTGAGATTTATGCTATTTAAACCTAGAAAGAATACGTTTTAAATCCTACATTTTTAAACAAAGTATGACGTTAAATGACAAAGTATTTAAATATCTGCAGGCCACTAATCAATCAAACAAATGAGTGCCATTGTAAATGCATTGTTTGTTTTTTTTTGGTTTTTTTTTCCAACTTTCTTTATTGGGCATTTTACATTTTAATAGATATACAGAGTGTTAACAGTTCTCTTAGGCATTGTGATTTAAGAAACGTCACTACTGTATCTCAACCCTCCCAGATTCCTACCCTATCCCCCCCATCCCACCCTATCCCACCCTAATGCATTGTTTTTTTAAATGAAGCATGACATGTCACTGCAGGACATTGCCTTTCAATTACCAACATGCAATACTATTTCACTATACTTTCACGCACTGCTCTGAAAATGCATTTCTTACATGGAATCCAAAGATACTGGATATATACAATATATTTAATATTAAATTAAATATATCAATTTAGCATTTTCAGCAGGTGGATGTAGCCAATGCTGCGACAAGTAGATGCAGATTGGGTTTATGACTGGACCGAAAAACACGCACCTCGTAAAACGATTCTCTGTTGTAGTTTTCATTCCCTGCGCCGTACGGGCGTCCCGGAGGAGGACCGGGCGGCGGAGCGCAGTATCGAGGCCCTGGAGGAACCCCAAAAGGAGGGCAGAACGGCGGAGGTCCAAAAGATGCTGCGGGGGGTCCGAACCCTGACTGGGGTATTGGTGGCCGGTGATAGTCCGGGTTCGACGTACCTCGGTACATTTTTGCGCATAAATATCTGATCAATTCCTGTGTGGTTTCAACGAGTTTATTTTTTCATTCACTCTCTGAGCTCCTGTGTGTCTACATGAGTCTGAGCGCGGCCACAGCGCCGCCTGCAGGACTGGAACCACAGCGCAGCTCACAAACGCCTGTCCAAACGATGCCAGTTCAAAACTGTTGCACTTACGTTATTTAGCAATAAAGACAAATAAATATACAGTATTGATGTAACACGTTTCCCATATTGTAATTTGGTTCACCGCTTTTGGATTGAGGCACACATGCAAACAATGGCTATATTGTGTTCCTTGGGATATTGTGAACAAACAAATAACAAAATGTTTAAGTAAAAGTGCCCCCTTTTCTTTTTTTATTCAGTGACCAATGCAATTATAGAGATAATATGTAATAAAATAAAGGGCAATTGAAAATACACAAAATGCAAATTCATAAAAAAAAATATGTTAAATAAAAGCTATGTATGGATTTTATAATTTTAAAAAAGTTATAGACCCATTATTCTCAGTATTCATAAACGAAGTAAATTTAATTTATGCAATTTAGCAAATAATTAATAAATTAATAAATAAAAAAACTGTTGTAAAAATTAATAAATGAATGATACAATTAAATAAATGATTCATTTTATAATTTAATCAATAATGATTTGAGATATATTTCTGCTTATTTTCTTTACGGGGGAACGCAAGAACTGATAAAACGTATCCGGCATGTTTCTGGTCGCCTACAGGAGCTGTAAGGACCCCATTATGCCAACCCAGCGTTGCAGTTATTACGGCTGCTAGAGGGAGTAATTTACAATGGAGTCTACTGATATTCTTGATTCTTTGGAGGACCTAGGGTAGGTGAATCAAATCTCTCGTTGTCATATATATTTTTTTGCTTTATCAGCCGTTTTGATTTTCGGTTTAACGGCATAAATCTGAGCTCGTGCACACATGTCCCGGCACGCCGGTGTTCTGCATGATCTGAGGCACAGAATCGCTTTCTCTATTCTGAACTGCTGTTAATTGTATCAACTTGAGGCGAATAACTATTAATTTCAAATATTTTTATCCCTCAACAGCTGTGATTTGTTGTCTGTCATATTAAATTAGAGCTGGGGATATTGGCACATGTATTTGACAGCATGATTTGTATAATCAATGAAGTGATTGGGCCGTGCTGCGTCAGCAGTGCTCAAATATCTCAAATATCTCCACTGCCATAAATAGCCTGAATCATAATAGCCTAAATGAACACACCTCTGTCACCACATTCCCAGCTCCCGATCTGTCAATCCGTAGACTGTTCTAGAATCAGTCAAGAACTGATAGGGATGGGTCGTATTTGTGTAAGATTAAAAGCCTTTAGATGTAATAGGTAAATTATTAGTAATGCCATTTGAGGATCAGAACTAACTTAAGTATGATGTCTCATTTTCTTAATTTAAAGCGTCTAGCTTTTTCAAAATATATACCAGAGGTAAGCATGCTTAGATATTGCACTGTTGCAACATCATTGGGTCACTTCACATTCTCTTAAATAGCAGGGGAAGTGCAGAATGACCCAGGACCATCTCGAAATGCAAACAAACTGCTTTGAAAAGTGTGTGTGTGTGTGTGTGTGTTTGCAGATACCAGGGTCCACTCCTAGAGGACGGAGCTCTTGAGACGGCTGTGACTGGTGGTGCTGCATCTCCAGAGTTCACTAAACTGTGTGCCTGGCTTGTGTCTGAGCTCAAGCTCTACTGTAAACTAGAGGAGAATGTGCAGGCGACCAACTGTGAGTGTGATCCCACACATATAATATAATCTGCGAGACGAAGAAAGGGTCAGTCAGAACGTGAATTGTTGGTTTTGGGTGTGGCTTGTGCAGGTCCGAGCGAGGCTGAGGGGTTTCAGCTGGAGATGAGTGGTCTTTTAGCTGAGCTGTGCTGTCCATATCCTGTTCTCATCACTGGAGAGGTCACCAAACGTCTGCTGAATGCAAACAACTGCCTGTTACTGCTGAGTATGTAAACAAAATCATTTGCTCATTCCTGTGAAGCTTTTAAAATGGGGTTGTTGCTGAATTTTGTTACTTGAAATAAAGTTAACAAAAAATAAGTTAACTATAAATAAAAATATTAATTTCAACTTTTTTTCAGCTAGTTGCCAAGGCAGCAGTTCTCGTTTTTATTTTATTTTAACTGGATTTACTAAAACAAGTAAAAATTAGATAAAAATTAAAGCTGCAGTCTGTAACTTTTTGGGGTTAAAAATGATCCAAAATCAATATTTGAGCAAGTACATAACCGGCCAGTGTTCAAAACTATCACCTTACTTTAGCCCAATTCACAACGGTTAGCTTATAATAATGTTTTCTAATTTAAGGGGTACAGTTAGGTTTTCGTGGGAAATTCGAGCATGGCACTGCGTCATTACGTCACGTCTGTTAACATAAAGAAGTTTTCCCGGTTAGTAGGCTATAGCACGTGCGGATGCTGCAGGTGGCGGATCGTTAGCCTTTTCTCACAGCAGCTAAAATAATTAAATGTATCATTTTGATGGCGGATTGTAATCCAGAAAGGATTATGTGTTTATGAAACACATGTGAATGAAATTAAATTATATTCCAGTTTTAAATGTGCTTCTGATTACAGATAGCCTGGGATTACACAAGATTTGTAATTTAAAGACAACCAGTTCAAAGGGAGCATAATTTGCTTTTTGGGATGAAAGAATTTCTTAATATGAATTCAAATGGCTTGACAATTAGATTAGACTGTACAGAAATTGAAATCTACATGCTAATACACACTCATTGTCACACAATGCTGGTGTTGTTAACATTAATAATTTGAGAATAAAGTATAACAATAATAATAATTTGCACGGTTTGGTGTGATATGAGCTAACCGATTGTTAGATTAAATCACCATTGGTAGCGCGATTTACTGTAATTCCTTTTTCCTCAGTTGGTCAGGACAAACGTGGCAGACTTGTTACTTGTTCAGATGGCAATATACGGTGAAAATTCTTATTTGGGTCATATATTCCAAGACGTAGGCTAGAATCTGTGATTCCCAAGGACAGTATCCACACCGGTGCGGTGACTGACAGCTACACATTCACCTCAAAACCAGAGGTGTAAAAAGTACTCAAAAATTTTACTCAATTAAAAGTACAAGTATCTGGCCAAAAACATACTTGAGTACAAGTAAAAAAAAGTACAACTTTAAATTGTACTCAAGTATTAAAAAAGTAGAAATACTTTCTTTTCTGACAGAAATTCAGAAGTTTGGTTATATGCAATGGCACAGGTCAAACACATATATCTAGTGCAATAACAACAATTAAAATGCAGCGCACCGGAACACAGGAAAAAAATACAGGGAAAGGGATTAAAAGGAAACTCCATCCTTTCCACCCTCATGCCATCCCATATGACTTTCATTTATCAGATGAACACACTGAGTTTTAGAAAAAAATCACATGTATGGGACATCCAAAAATGACGCTTCAAAAACTACACACAGAGTGAATATGACAGTAACTCATGCAACCCCTGTTAATGAATCAGTGTCTTCTCAAGTGAAACTATAGAAATATGTAAGAAGGATACAAATACTAATATTTTAAACTTGACCGTCATCTTCACTTTGTGTGGTTTCTGAAGTGGTTCTGTCCCCTTGCATTATCTGGACTAAAAATATTTGCTTGTGTTCATCTGAAGAAAGAAAGTCATAAACATGGGATGACATGAGGGTGAGTAAATGATGAGAGAATTTTCATTTTTGGGTGAACTATCGTGTTGAAGAGCAAGATGTGATGCAGAGGCTAGAAACATATTCCAGACAGAATACAAGAATGTGTTGAATTAATGAGGAGAGTCATAGAATTTTGAAAGGCCACTTTTTTGTGTGTTGTCTATTCAACGTCACTGTCTAAAAAGATAAAAAATCTTTTAATTGTTTATTTGGGGTTTATTTGATAAATAATTATTTGCGACTAATTAGATTGAGCAAATCATGTAATTATTAATTTTTTTTTTTAAATTCATTGACAGTCCTAATTCCTACTCAGTGTGTCATATAATGACATATTATAAATACAACTTATCCACTACCTGGTAAGAACATCACTAAACATGAATTACAATTAATTTAACATACTTTGTTTATTTAAACACTTTTGGAGATTTTTATTTAATTAAAAAATATTAATTGTATTTAAATTCTCATCACTGATCTGATTTGCACTCAATCTTGTGCATTCAGTTAATATATTACACAGCTAATGGCTCTATCAAAACAGAACGAATAATGAATAAACTTTTTTTGAGAAAATGCAACTTTGCTACCTCAATATGCTTCCTTAGATTTGATGGTGAACTTTTGAAGCCAGACATTTACCTGATGAAAATCATAACTGAAGTAGAAATGTGTGCTTGATGCGTGAAAACAATGATCATTGGTTCTCAAGTCAAGCACGCACGTTTGAGCTTTCGTTTACCATATTTAATGTGCATAAGATAAAATAAAAATATAATGTACTTTTCAAGATTAAATAAAATTGTAAGGAGTAAAAAGTACTGTTTTTTTCTTCAGAAATGTAATCAAGTAAAAGTACAAGTAGTCACATTAAATTGTACTTTGTATAAAGTGCAAATCCCCAAAAATAATACTTAAGTACAGTAATCAAGTAAAATTACTCGAGTATTTTACAGCTCTGCTCAAAACATTAGATTCATCACCGCTGGAGCCGTGCCGGAGCACAACCCAATGCACAGAAGATAATTCCGCACACAGCTGCAATTCCAGGTTTTCAAAGAGAGATGTCGACAAAGAGGCCAAACTTACGGACTGCAGCTTTAATATGAACTATATAGAGAACACAACAAAACAAATAACTAAAATGAAAATGGCACACACAAAAATTCAGAATATGAATAAAAAATACTATAGTATCTCAGTGGTACTAAAGTAACATAGGTTCAAGATCCTTGTACATCAAAAATATTACTCATATTCATACCATTTTTCCAGGCTTCTTGATCTCTGAGCTTGAGTCGTCTAGGATGCTCCTGGTGAACCAGCCCCAGAAGAAGGGGCAGGAGACAGGCGGCAGTAAAGTCTTCATGGAGCTGAAGGGCATCTGTATGGCTCTGGGCATGTCCAAACCTCCTCCTAACATCACCATGTTCCAGTTCTTCAGTGGTATTGAGAAAAAGGTGAGGTTTATTTACAGGCGATTTATAGTGTTGTATATTAAATGTGTGCGCACAAATTGGCTCACTAACGGATTTGTGCAGAAAACCTCTGTGTGTTATTTTAGTATTATTTATATACTGTTATAGTATTTATTAATATTTTGAGTTAGCTTTTAATTTTAATGTTTTAGTTTTCATTTTGAGTGTCATTTTTTAAAAAAAGTTTTTTTTCTAATATTATTTGTAAGTTTAGTACACCTTAAACTTACTTTATTTCAGTTAGTAAGAAAACATGACTTTTGTTTGCGTTTAAGTGTTTAAACATCTAATATTTTATTTTATTTCAGCTTGATTTAAATGAATGAAAACACATTTTAGTATTAGATAAAAAAAAGTTAAAACTCTTTTACACTTTCAAATCATGATTTGGTAATGTTTTTTTTGTTTTTTTTATGATCATATTTAGAGCCAGTTCTAATTATTAACTGCATTTACACATTCCATTTAGAATAATCCAGATTAATCAACATTAGAATGATGCACCTGTGGTGAAGCTGATGTAATACTGCATAAAAATCTTTTCTGCTCATATAAGAATGCATGTACAGGTTTATTGGTGAATGAGAATCATTGTTTGTTTGTTTATATGTTCTAATCAAATGCTATTGTCCCACAGCTGAAGGAGGCTTTGTCCAAGGTTCCTCCATCTCATATAGGAGAACCTCTGCTGAAGAAACCACTGGGCCCTGTACATTGGGTAAGCTCCGATTTTGATTTTTAAACTAACCATTTTCAATTTGAACACCTGAGTTAAATTTGGAATCTCTTTTTTTTTCTTAAACCTCCAGGAGAAAATTGAAGCAATAAACCAAGCACTTGTGAATGAGTATGACGTCAGAAGGAAGATGTTGCTGAAACGACTGGATGTGACGGTGCAGTCTTTTGGCTGGTCAGAAAGAGCCAAGGTACAAGAATCTCTTTTACTTTATGTATATCAAAACATTGATTAAACTAGTAGAATGAGCAAAAATGTGACATGAATTAAATATAAAATCACTTTGCTTTGTAATTCTATACAGACACATGCTGATAAACTTTCAAAAGTGTACCAGCCTCTTCGAGTGGCGTTGGCCACTAAAACCAGAGTGTCTGTGGCTCACCTGTTTGCTGCTAGAGAAGATTTATCAAAGATCTTGAGAACCAGCAGTGGTCACATCAGGGAGAAAACAGCCTGTGCCATTAACAAGGTGGGTTATTTTTGAATGCACTTTCTCTTTCTAATTGTATGTTATTACCAATTCTTTTGTAGCTGCACTATTTCAAAAGTTAGGGGTTGATAAGATTTTCAAATGTTTTTAAAGGAAGTCTCTAATGCTAACTAAAGCTGCCTTTATTTGATCAAAATGCAGTAAAAACAATAATATTGTGAAGTGTTATTACAATTTTAAAAGTGTTTTATATTTTAATATGTTAAAAAATGTAATGTATTCCTATGATGCCAAAGTTGAATTTTCAGCAGTCACGATCCTTCAGAAATCATTCTAATATGCTGATTTACTGCTAAAAATGTTATTTCGAAAACAGTTGCGCTGATACATTTTGTTTTCAGGGTTCTTTGAATAGAAAGTTCAAAAGAATGGCATTTATTTGAAATATAGATTTTTGTAACAATGTTACAAAAGTTTTGTCATTTGTAGTCAATTTAATACATTCTTTCTGAATAAAAGTATTAATTTCATTCCTAAAAATAAAAGGCTAAGCAGTAGTGTACATACCAGTGAATTTAATATTCGTTTGTTTATTAGGTCCGGATGGGTCGTGTTCCTGATCGAGGAGGGAGACCCAATGAGATCGAAGCCCCACCTCCAGAGATGCCCACATGGCAGAAACGGCAGGATGGTCCACAAGGGGGCGGTGGAGGACAGTACTACTCCGGTGGCGGAGGAGGAAGAGGTGGTGGACGAGGTGGCTACGATCAGCAGCAGGGCGGCCGTGGAGGTCATGAGAGAGGAGGTGGAGGCAGAGGTGGGAGAGGAGACCACCGTGGAGGTAAAGCGCAGGGGAACTGGCAGGACGGCTCTGGCGGAGGTGGATACCAGGGTCATTACCAGGACGGTGGATATCGAGGAGGATACGGAGGAGGAGGAGGCTACCAAGGAGGCCAGCAGGGATCGGGCTACCAAGGAGGCCAGCAAGGACCGGGGTACCCAGGAGGAGGATATCAGGGCGGAGGTGGGGGTTACCAGCACGAGGGCTACTATCAGGATGGAGGACGACACCAGGAGAGGGGAGGAAGGGGTGGGCGTGGGGGTAGAGGAAGAGGAGGAGGAAGAGGAAGTGGGCAGGGAGGAGGATGGGGTGGAAGAGGAGGGCAGAATTATAACCAAGGAGGGCAATTTGAGCAATTCTTTCAGCAAGGTGGGCAACAGTATAACCAGGCCGGCTTTGGCCAGGGAAGACAGTTTACAAGCTGAAAACAGACTGTTACTGCGATCTACAGCTTCAAAAAGGACCCACAATTCTCTGAGGGTGGGAGACCGAGAGAGACGCAGGCCTCTGAATGAGCAGACCGGCATTACATCTCATCATTCCCATGGTGCCTCTGGAGTCTGTTTTACAGAGATCTCCTCTGAATGAACGATGCGCTTCTACATGTGTACGGTTGGTTTAAACGGTTTTACTTCCAGCAGAGCATTTAAACTACTTTAGTTATTTGGAAGTGCGAGGTTTGGTTGCCAAAAACTCCTTGGATGAACTTTGGTGTGTTGCTGGGTTTTTCTTCTTCCTTCCTCATTGATGATTGACATCGGTCCAGTCTACTGCCTGATCTCGCTGCCCCGACTCTGTCTGAATCTGACGAAGCCTTATACTAGGAAGTGATCAAACTTTTGTTGTTCTAGTTTTATTTATGGAAATGTTACTTTGACTTCATTAGTTCTCAATGTCCATCCTGTCATTTCAACGATCAGCACTTGAAAAAATTTTTATTTTTTTTTCTCCCATCTCCCTCAGTGAGATGTTGTTAACATATGAATAAAGATCAGCTGAGTTCTCGACGCTCACATGTGAATGTTCGTTTGCTGACTGTGTGGAAACCCTGAGATTGATTGACTTGTTTTGAGCTTTCTGCTGGTTTGGGAAAGAATGGATACAGTTCACCTTTACAATGTTTAAAGGTTTTGGAATGATTAAATAAACAGTAAAGACAAGAGCTCACAGTCTTGGTGTATTTTTATTTTTTTTAAACACAGAAAACTGATCAATTTCAAATGAAGATTCTTTTTCTTGCATTATTATAGTGGCAATAAAATAGAAGTTACAATGATAGAAACAACTTTACTAAATTAAATACAAGAGTTCTACAGAAACTATGCAGATTCCTATGATACAGTGCGATTGTGACATGCTTAGAAATACAGTGGCCACATGGGGGTGATAGACAGCAATTTATTTTAGTTTAATACCTGCAAAATGGTCTATACAAATGTCTAAACATTCAGTCACTTAATCACAGCTTTAAACCAGTCATTAGGAAACATTAAACACAAACTGTAGAAGATTTTTTAAAAGCTGCAGAATGTATTGAATAGTTGCGATTAGTCTGTTTTAGGGTAGTGTATTTATTGATGTTGTCCATGAACAACAAGTGAATTGTAACAGTGCAATGAAGGAATCACAGAACATTTCTACATATATTCAATTATTACACTAGTTAAAGCAGACTGTTCAAATCTAAATCCTTTTTTTTTGTCTTCAAAAATACACTATAAATACTTTTAATGTAATACTTTTATAATGTCTTTTCCAGCTAAAGTTACATAAATGGTCTCCAAATATTCCAGTCAAGATGGTAAAAGTCCCTTGATGTTTAATATTCAGTTTTACAGGTCAAGCTTATCTTCACTGGCAACCCTGAGATGCTGAGATGACCTGCTCTCTGCACAACCTTATTTCAGCGTTGGTAAAAACCTAACAATAATTAGATTGCTTAATTTTTTATATATATAGTGAAGCTCAGAAATTTAGTGAGGAAAAATAAGTGCAGCAAGAACCTTGGGAATAAACATGTCCATATGCTTGATGTTCAAAATGTAGTAAATGTACACCTTTCCCTCATGTAAACCTGGCATCAACCAGAAACATGACCAGAAACATTCATGAGACTATAGTCAATACAGCAATGACAAGGCTGATCATTTTACAGCAGTTATTATTGACCATATCTTCTGATGGCCCAGAAGTGGCAAGAGTCATCAGTTTTTCAATACACATCTCTTGATTTCGCAAAGCTTATATTACGTAAGGATGTTTGCACAAGAAATTGTGTTGATACGGCTGCTGCTCGTATGTCAAAATAATGTGTGCTTGACACTTTAGCAGTAATTCTCACTTATCAATAAGAGGACAAAAGATGTATTAGAAATATCCCACAGGAGGTTCTTATACTCTAAGGCTCTGAAAGTCATGCTTAAATTGTTACATTTAAAGGGATGTTTAAGGTAAAAATGAAAACTAAAAATAGCAAAAGTAATAGATCATATTTTGAAGTATGTTGGTAACCAAACAGTTTTGGGACCTATTGACTTTCATTGTATGGACTTCTATATATTGTTGTTATAAGGTGATTAAACGATGACAGACTCTTAATTTTTGGGTGAACTATCCCTTTCAGTAGTATGCTTTATATGCTACATCAAAACAAAATGAATTACATTTAGCATGTGCCTTTAACACCTTTCTTCTGATCTCTGACAATCTGAACACTAACTAACACCAGACATACACAGATGAGAGCAGAATCATTAGCACAGTATTAGAATAATACTCTAATGACTATGGCAACAGGTAAGCGCTTTCAGCACTAGGCTACACGCGACAAACATGCTTTCTCAACTGCTTCAGGAATCACTGGCATCTAACATTAATTCTGCATTCATTTAAATTAATTCCTCGCATGTTGTTTCAAACCATATGTCATGCTGTTGTGAAGACTTCTTTTAAGCTGCTATCTTCCATACAATGAAAGTGAATGGGAACCAACAAGACAAATAAAACATACTTGTACAGTACATACGACTCATGCCAAGTCTTCATAAGCCTTCAACAGATTTTTTGAGAGGAATAAACTGAGGGATAGTTCACCCAAAAATGGAAATTCTGTCATTAATAACTCCCCCTCATGACGTTTCAACCCCGTAAGACCTTTGTTCATCTTTGGAACACAAATTAAGACATTTTTGATGAAATCCGAGAGCTTTCTGACCCTACATAGACAGCAACGCAACCAACAGGTTGAAGGCCCAGAAAGGTAGGAAGAACATCGTTAAAAATGTCCATGTGACATCAGTGGTTCAACCGTAGTTTTATGAAGCTGCAAGAATACTTTTTCTCTATTTTATAGATCTATTTTATATAAGAACTATTTCAACGATGTCCTTACCAGCTTTCTGGGCCTTGAATGTGTCAATTGCATTGTGGAGGGTCAGAAAGATCTTGGATTTCATCAAAAATATCTTAATTAGTGTTCCGAAGATGAACAAAGGTTTTACAGGTTTGGAATGAAATGAGGGTGAGCAATTAATGACAGAATTTTCATTTTAGGATGAATAATACCTTTAAGCTGATATTCACTGAAAATCTTGTCTGATAGACATGGTCACCATTAACTTTCATTTTATCAAAAAAGGCCAACCCTTTCGATAAAAATCATTTTGTTTTCCACAATAAATACAAGAAATAAACTCATTTTAGTTACAAAACCGTGAGGGTGAGTAAATAATGACAGAATATTCATTTTTTGTGGAACTGTTTCTTTAAATCTGCAATTGTGGTGCCAGAAGAGCATCTAATCCTATAGGCTCAAAGACTCACTATAATCACTGTTTGTCTTAGTTCATCTACCTGTGTGGTTTCTGACTCTCTCTCTCTCACACACACACACACACTCACACACACACACACACACACACACACACACAGTCTGCAAAAATGATCATATGAGGCTTGTCCCATCTGAGGCTGTCGGGCTCTAACTGAGCCGAGATGTCTGGGTGTCAAACTTATTTCAGAACATATGGCACTGAAGGACAGTGTGTTGCCTTGGAAACAGACTATCGATGGACTCATCTGGCGCTTAGCAACAGAGGCCATATAAACACCTGGCTGACGGCACACCTGTGTCTGCAGAATTGAAGTCTTTGAATTCATGTATATATAAAGATCATTTCAATTTTTTTTTTTACATAGCTATCAATGTTGCTAAGCAGTGCTGATGTAATGATACATAAGGTCAGAGGTCACTTGTCTGCATTTTCTCAAGCACAAGAGACACAACTATGGTGCAAACCACTGGAGAAACAATCTGTAAAACAGTGTAAGTGGAATTTATAATTATATTTGGGGTAAAGGGTTTTAAAACTCGACGTACCTTCCACTTCAGATCATAATGTGTTGCTGGGTAACACATAAATGAAGTTAGTGTTTTAAAGTTCGATCATACATACGTTCATCTTCATTTTTCCCAGTTCCACTTTCGACTTCAGACAACCTGAATATAACCTTCACATCCACTGTGTCCTTTCTGAGTAGTGTTTTTGGAGAACGAAAATCAGAGCGTGCGTCGCAAACACGTCATCAGCATACCTTAAATACTCTCGCTCACTCATCTATTATCCCGCTGATGTATCCGTCACATCAGCTTCCAGTGATTCGCAGTTAGATTTCCAACCAGGACAGCACAGCGCAGCCACTCTCTATTTAGTCCGAGACCTTTCCTTTGATGCAACCCTTCCCCCAGTTCAGTCAGCGGGTTGCCTGCCGCCCCTCTTTTACTGTGGCTGTGGAAATAGTGGCCCTATTCCTGATTCACTGGAGGCATGAGGCACCCCAGCACGCCCCCTAGAGCGGACAGCCCTCTGGGCCGTGGTCCTGACAGGCTCCAGGGTGTCCTGCATGGGCCCACAGAGCAGTCAAGTCAGCTGATCTGAAAACACACAGTGGAAGATCATGAGGACACATGACTCAGTTGTTTAGGGGAAATAATTAGTGCTGCCTGCTCAGGACAATTTCAGTATGGATTTGGGATTTTGGGGGGGGAAGTAAGGAAAAACTGAACACTCTAGTGACTGGATAACAACATACTAAAACTGCTCAGAACAACTTAGCAAACAGATAGCAACACCTGGGCAACTACACAAAGCAGTAAAATTTTCTTTAAAAAAGTATAAAAAGAAAAACTGTTATTGGGTGTTTCTTCAATTATGAGAGCTTCTGCCACAGTGGATCACCAGAAAATAAACTTTCTACATGTAGCTTTGATCACAGGAATAAATTACATTTTAAAATATATTCAAATAGAAAGCAGTTATTTTACATTGAAACATATTTCACAATTTTACTGTTTTTGCTGTATTTTGGATCAAATAAATGCAGGCTTGGTGAGCAGAAGAGAATTCTTTAAAAACTTTAAAAATCTTACAGTTCAAAAACTTTTGACTGTTAGTTTATGTATGTATGTGTGTGTATATATGTGTGTGTGTGTGTGTGTGTGTGTGTGTGTGTGTGTGTGTGTGTGTGTGTTATATTTTATATTGTCTGGCAAACATGTCCATCAGTGTACACTGCTATTTAAAAGTTTGTGGATTTTAAAAAATAATAATAATATTTTTATTCAGCAAACATGCATAGAACTGATCAAAAGTAAGACCGTAAAGACATTAATAAAATCACAAAAGATTTCTATTTCCAAAATCAATACAGTTCTTTTTAAATTCTATTCATTAAACAATCTTGACACTAAATATATCATGGTTTCCAAAACTGTTTTTAACATTGATTCAGCTTTTAATAATAGGAATAAATATAATTTTACAATATATTATCATGTATATATTTATATATTTATATTTATTTTATATTTATTATATATTTATATTTATTTTACTTTGTAACTATTTCACAATATTACTGTTTTTTTTTGTTTGTTTTTTTACTGTTTTTGTCAAGTAAATGCAGACTTGCTGAGCAAAAATTTTTTCTTTAAAAAAAATAATAAAATAAATAAATAAAATAATAACTTACCACAAACTTTTGAATGATACTATAAAAAAATGTTTTTTTTTTGTTTTTGTTTTTCCCTGTAAGAAATTTGTTAGTTTTAAAATAATAAAATGAATTCCACATCTGGTACATAAAAATACCACAAGTTGTTAAAATGAATATAATTATTACTATAATTATTATTATAAAAATATTGTAGTATTGTGGTTTTATATGTCAACCTAAAAGGTTAAAAATGTTTAAGTTAGTTAAACATACATATTTATGAACTGCTCACCTAAAAAAACTAATTCTGCATTGTAATGCTGACAGGTGCACCAACAGTCTAATCCCTGTGTGTCAAGTGACCCAGCCTTTTTAAAGCCTGTTCTACAAATAATACATCTGAGATCTAAATTTAACAAACACAGCAACACAATCCTGGTCAGACATATGCTCTGCATTTTAACCCAAAACAAATTGTCTGCCAGGTCCTAAAATAACAGCCTAGAGCCCTACTCAGGTTAGTGCTACTCCATATTTAGGTCCATCAGCGTGAGTGCTGTGGCGCTCTCGGCTCTGCGGCCCCAGATGAAGATTATCTCTAGAGCGACGAAAGACCAGACCGCAAAACCCTGGTGTTTCCATGGCAACGGGGGAGCAAAGTTTCATAAAAAGACGTTTCAGGGCCTTGGAAGAGATGTAGGAATTAAAAGAAGGCGGGTTGTGGGATTCACAAGGTCTTCCTGATCAAACTAATCTGAGGACAACACACCGCAGCTTTAAAAATAGTTACAGGATCATTTCTTCAGAAATCAAATGAGATGCTTTTCTCTCAGTCGTACCTCAGAGGTCCTGGTTTTGTTCATATGTTGTTCTGTGAGTCCGTTCTGCTGTGACTCCTCGCTGTGCTCCTGTGAGTTCCTGCTGTTCCTCATCGCTGCCGAACTCTGCGTGTCATTCTCCCAGCGAGCAAAGCCTTTGCTCTTGGACGCTTTGCGGTGTGGCCTGTATCTCATTTTGGGGAAGGTGTGTGACCCGCTGTCTGCGACGGCCACCCAGCCGTTTTCGGGCCACAGGGGTTCTGTCTGCGTGGCCTGACTGGTGGTGGCTCTCTGGAGCCGCACTGAGATGCGCTGGGCTGACCCGGTCACCAGGGTGATGGACTTTCCCTCCAGGTCAGAGCTTGATGATGACGACACGGCAGGGAACGTAAACACCTCATCGTCATCTGTGCAATAACAGGACAAGAGAATGTTAGCAAAGGGAATATTTCTTCAATATTTTATTGTCAGAAAAAAAATATTTTGTCTCATTTTTATTAAACAATTTTAAAACAAGATAAATTTACTAAAAAAAATAGTTTTCAAAGGATATATCTTGATTTATGTTTAGACAATGCTGGGCTAATAGTTTTTCCCAATAAATTTTCATTTATGCTTAAAACTAGAAAAATTAAAATGTTCTCTAAAACAAGTCTCACACAATTTTGCTTCTCAAATAAATTTAGCTTTGTCTGGTAAACATGTCCATCAGTGTACACTACCATTTAAAAGTTTGTGGAAAAAAAAAAAATATATATATACATACATACATACATAAATATATAAATATATGTGTGTATATAT